>VDFB02065813.1:0-28479 GCA_007258455.2 Sequoia sempervirens
CATTGGCAAGATTTTTTACTTAAGACAAGTGTTCTCTCATTTCATTACCTCAAGGACCCTAGGCAATGATACAAACTTTTTATTCCTTTTGTTGAAATCTAAAGGCATGATGGGAATGTTGTGAATATCGAGATCCACTCCTTCATGCCAAATTACTTTCGCATTTGTGTAAGGACTTAGATGTTTAGATGAAGTATGTTTCATTTTGTGTAAACATTAAAACAAGTTTTGAGGCAAGTTTGTTTCTAAAGAGGAGCTTATAGTGTTTTGGTCAAGAATCTGTCGCTCCCATACTTAAATATAAATTTATGTGATTGAAAAACTAAAGGGATGTAAAGGAGTTTAGCTTTAAATTTATAGTTTTACCTTATTATCCAATTCCATATTCCATCTTTTAATTCAATTGGGGGCTATCATCTTTCTTCTATGTTAGGTACTAAGTATCTGGGAAGTGTATTTGATTTATTGAATCATACCAATTTACCTCAAGATTGAGTAGTGATGAATGATCTCCTCAGGATGTTAAATATAGAAGTGAATACACCAATTTGTAGGTTACATGCATTGTCATCTAATTACTTAATAAAATTGAAGTAGTGTAAGAATGAAAATAAGTACAACAAGGTAAAATTAAATGAAATAGCTTTTCACGAAGTCTGAAGTCTTATTCGCCTAAATAAATTGAACCATTCAAAGTTGCCATGGCTTAGCTGATTTGGCATTTGACTTTTCAACTGCTGACACCATGCCGATTTGGCACATATGCTGACAAGGAGACAAGCAAGCAGCTGAACCAAGCAAACAAGCAGGTGAAGTAGACACACAGACACCTCAACCACAGACAAATAGCTCAACCATATAGGTAACTAGCTCAAGTAGGGAAGCAAGTAGCTCAAGCACGCAAGCAACCAACTCAAGCTAGTAGGCAACCTGCTCAAGTAGACAAGCAAGTAGCTCAAGCATGCAAGCAACCAGCTCAAGCAAGTAAGCAAGTAGCTCAAGCACACAACCAAGTATCTCAAGCATGCAACCAAATAGCTCAAGCAAACAACCAACCAGCTTAAGCAACTTGACAGACAACATTTTTAACATTTTCATAGTTTTTAAGCATAAGTAATTATAAGAACACATCTAGTTGAAGATACATGAAGTAACACATAGATACCTGTGATACATAGAGTGTAAATATGAGGCACGAATACACGTAATGCATAGAGTATACAAAAGAAGCATGAAGCATATATGCGAATAATACATGAAGTATACGCACAAGTACATGAAGTCAGAAAGCATACATATGAATACATGTAAGTCGTAAAGTATACACTTAAATACGTAAGTTGCATGAATACACGTATACACATGAGTGCACGCAAGGCACAAAGCATGTAGTTTGCAAAGCATACACTTGAATACACGCAAGTCACAAAGTATACACTTGAATACACTTGAATACACATAGGCCACAAAGTATGCACTTGTATACACACAAGTCGCAAGGTATACACTTGAATACACATAAGTCACAAAGTATACACTTGAATACATTGGAATACATGTAAGTCACAAGGTATACACTTGAATGCACTTGAATACACATAAGTCACAAGGTATACACTTGAAGACACTTGAATACACATAAATCACAAGTATACATTTGAATACACGTAATACATAAAGTATACACTGGGAGCATGAAGCATACACGTGAATACACGTAATATATGAAGTATACACAGGAAGCATGGAGCATACACGTGAATACACGTAATACACATAACACATAATACATGAAGTATACACAAGAAGCATGAAGCATACACGTGAATACACGTAATACATGGAGTATGCACAAGAAGCATGAAGCATACACGTGAATACACATAATACATGAAGTACACACAAGATGACAGGAAAGATGCTCTAATACCATTGTAATGTCCCCTAATCTCGATTTTCCCTAGGATTCGCCTATTGATCACAAATTGCAACAAATTAGGGTTAGGGTTTCACATTATTAAATAAATATCTCTTGGATCGAAATCTTGCATTCAACACATGAACAATATATGCAAATATGTATATATGCTTTTTAGGGTGTAATGTCCCCTTCTCGAGCATGATCTTTTCAGTTGACCGTTGGCCTGTTTCGGAGACCCGTAGGCCACTCAAAAGGTGAAATTAGGGTTTTGTGTTTTGGAGGTTGCTATTGCTCTGAATTGATGATTGAATGGCAGATTTTTCTGGGTTTTCAGAGAGCTTCGCAGTGGTGTGTTTTTCTTGGCATTCCGAGCACCTTCAAGAATTTACTTTTTTTAGTAAATTCTATTTCTGGCAGTGGTCTTGTCGTTCTCAGCACAGTTGGCTTTCCTCTTCAGTCGACTCAGTTGGTTTGTTCAAATTTGGCCTTGGGTGCATTTTCGGAGAGATAAGTTCATTTCATTTAAATAATGTTATATTTTAATGTTATAATACCCCCTTGGCCTAGTCTCATAACTTAATGTTGTGTTAAAAAGGTGGTCTTTAAGGGGTGGCGCCTCATTGAGGTAATTTTATATTTATTAAGGTCAAAATTGAAGCTTTAAGTTGGACGCCTATCTTGAAGAGATGAATTTCATTAAAGTCAAAAATGAAGCCTTGAAGAAAGTGACGCCTTTTCTTGGAGGGAAAAGAATTAGGGTTTCTAGAAGCTTCTGGAGGGGTCTTCACAAAATTATAAGAGGAAGTCTTGGGTCTTCATTTGGGCATCTTTTGTCTACAGGAATGTTATGCTGACAGAATGGTATTGGGACTGCTTCGAGGAATGTATGCCTCCTAGCTTGGCATTGCTTCTTGCTTGAGAGATAGCGACTAGTGATGAGGTAGTTGTAGTTTGAGTGATCTGTAGTGAGATTTCTGCATTGTAGTAGTTGTGTGGTTTTGTAGTTCAGTTTTATGCATATTAGTGAAATTCTGGAATTGTCTCTTCCTTATAGCTGATTGTTGTTTTTATTCACAAGTCAAAAAATACAAAAAAAATCATTCTGGGTATTGCATTTATCTCTTTGTCTATGAGGGGCGACCCTTTCCTCTAATTTGCAGATTTTAGATGAAGTCTTGAATTTTTAAAGGCAAATCGCCCTTCCTTGAGGGCTGTACCATTTGGGATTGCCTTGAAATTCGTGCATAAATTATATGGGGTCTTTTGGTTAGTTTTTGTGATTCAATCTTGGGTGCCATCATCCTAGGATCATTATGCATTTTGTCTCAGGGATTTTGAGTGAGTTTGGAGCGAGTTGTGAGCAAAATAATGAGTTTTAGGGCTGCTGTTTATGCATTTGAAAAACAGGACTGTCAAAAATCAGATTGTCAAGTTGGTCTCTAGAGTGGAGTTTTTGATCTAAGATTCCTTATCTAGTAAAGGAGATTCAATATATTGTTGCAGCACTATTTAACTCTTGATTCATGTTCGTAGCAAGACATTCTCTATCATGTTGTAAGCTGAATAGTAGTACTGTCAGCATTCTCACTTATTTTTCCTTAATGGCATTGTAATACTTAGCATCTCTGTCATATGGTAGCTCCAATTCCATCTCGGGTTGGAAAGCACATTCTTGATGTCGAGTTACTTCAGCTTAATAGTTGGTAGGGATCCTTTGACCACATGCTCGTCGTCCTCCGACGCATTTCTTGGTTAGAGTTCTTTGTATCAGCATTTCATTAAGACCCTCTGACTATATGCTTGTCGTCATCCGTCGCATACTTGGTTAGAGTTCTTTGTATCAGCATTTCTTTAAGACCCTTTGACCATATGCTTGTCGTCATCCGGCGCATTCTTGGTTGGAGTTCTTCATCAGCATTGCATTGAGATCCTCTGACCATATGTTCACACCTTGCCCAACTTGGGGTCCTGGTGTACATTCTTGGTTAGAGTTGAATTCTGCATCGTTTGGTTTAAGTGCTAACCCTAACGATTGTGTATTGCTCTACTCTTTGTAATTGAAAAATTGAAAAAATTGGCTCGGTATATTTCATAGGATTAGACAATTTCATCGCATCCATAGATTATTGATCAAAACAAACAAGTTTGGGAGAAGGGACATGATGGGTCTGCCCGAAGCCCTATGCCAAGCCTAAGAGGTTGTATACCACAACTCCCCCCCTTGGCGACTTGTACTTACTTTCTCCATCAAAACCACGACTCTCAGAAGACACTTGCCAACCTGTGGGATCGAGCAGAGATTGTGAGTGGGCTTTTTTGGCTCCTATCACTACACCTCAGGCCCTACCTTCATGAGGAGTTGGGCGGAGGTCGTAAGTGGGCTTTTGGCCCCTACCACTAGCACCTCAGGCCCTTCCATAGGATGGGTTCTAGACAATCAAACACATCATATATTCTATCACAACAAATCATTCATTAAATATTCTTATTATCATATAGGCCATATGCGTACATATGCAAGCAATGATCCACAAAAAATACACTTGGTTATATTGATGTATTTGATAATAGCAACCTGTTGTGATACATGGGTTTGAGTCTCTGTCTTCTTGATCTGTATGCTCCTCCCCTTGATCGATTTGTTCTCAATACTCATAAATATTGCTTAAAGAGAAAGATACATTAGTTTCAATTGAATAATGATTAATAATTGCTATAAGCATCATTATTGCTTGATCATGTATAATCCATATGTATAGATATTCTATATAGCTATATTTATGTATGTATGTATATTTCATTATATATATATATATGTGTGTGTGTGTGTGTGTGTGTGTGTAATTATATTTGACTTACTTCCCTTATTGATTCTTCACTTATCTTCATTTTATCTTTCCTTGACTATCTTACACTTCATGATAACAATCCCCTATTATATTTAGGGGCTGTTGCCTTTCTGAGTGCAAACTATTTCTTGTTTCCTGATATCTGTCTTCCTTTCAGATTTCTTATACCTGAGTGATTCCATGCTTATAGTATTTAATCTAATATATTTATTCTTTTCCCAATCTGCTCTATTATCTTTATTCCTTCATATCGGATCTTCTTATTAATCTTATTTCTTTTCCATCCTCCCCTCCCTTTGAGGAGTTCTTCCCTTTCTATTTTCCATGATAGAGAGGGAAGAGACACAACTGTTCATTATTCTTTCCCTTGGTAGGGACACATCCCTTTATAACTAATTGTTGTCTAAAAATATTATTTCCCTAAATATGGATCTCAGCCCTTTGGTAATTACTATTTTTAGTAAGTAATTCAAAACCCACATGATTGCTGCTTGAAATCACAGTTTTTTATTAATAGTCGCCACCTTTCAGAAATAACCCCTATCGCTGCTTGTTTTAGACTCCCTACTCCTCCTTTTGGAATCGCTGCCATATTGCTGTTTTTTTTTTTAAATGCCTTTGAATATTCATACTGCAATTTCCATATATATATATATATATAATTTTATGTTTATATTTTACATCAAATATTATTTCCTATCTTGCCACTGTATGTGCAAATTGATTTTATTGTAAATATGTTTAAATATATATATATATTATTATAGTTATAATAATATTAAATTTATATTTATGTTTTTGTTATTTATTTTATTTATTTATTTGCATTTCAATGTTTTATATTTTGCTATTTCGCGGACATGACAAAGCGATACCTAGAATGAGACTTCGAGCATGCATGAAGTTATGAACCTTTTTCCATTTTCTGTCCTTGGAAAAAGGTAATTTCTAGAATTCAAAGAAATAGTTTTAGACCTCTGAAAACAACCCTGGATCATCGCCAAACCCAAACCAAAATGAAGCCAAGAGTTCAACACGCCAAATACCAAAAACCCATTTCAAAATACTAAAAATCAGAAAACGCTGTGAAGCCCTAGGTGACCCCTAAAATGAAATCACTCAAACCTGGCTAGGGTGGCTCTTGCACCACCGAAACTAGCTCCCAATGATGAGGGTTTTCATCCTCAACACACAACAGTGACCCTCTAGTAATAATCCAGCAACATCCTATTATGTTGCCAACTGAGAGATATGCAAATGAGGTCCAAAAGGAAGCTTTATAGAGTCAAGAGGGAATTAGGGCAACCTTTTTTCAAATTACATTTCCCTCCAAAAGCCAACGCCCCCCCTTCTCATGAGCTCTTCATTAAAATATTTAAAATCTCCTTATACCTCCCTTGGGCGTCCAAAACATTAGGAAATATATTTGGCATCTGTTGCTTTTTAAAAACAACATTATAAGTTATAAAAGTAGGCTCCAAGGTTCTTTTTGCATCACCCCCTGACCCTTCACTTAAGCTAAAGTGACTTTATTAAAAAATAACTTGAGTGAGAAATATAAATAACAATTAAATCAAACTTTGGTCATGCCAACGCCCAAACTGGAAATAGACACACTGGCATAAAAGTTGAGAAAGACTATGACTTACTATAAATAGAAAGTAATGGAATTGGCCCCTTGCTAAAAATAGCTAGTCTTGCTTGAAACATTGAAAACCACCATAGAAGGAAACTGGCCCTAAGTCCCCTTACCAAACTCCACTTAGCCTATGGGAACTTTGGAATAGGCTAATGGAAAACTCCATTGCTCAGAGACAAGGAGGGGACATTACAGATAGTCTATTGATACCCTATATTCTATTGATACTAAAGTCTTAGAGGCACTATGAATCGCATCTATCTTTTTTTCTTGTTTACTAGTAAGCTTGTTCCTCTTGATTGAGTGGATGACGCCATAGATGGGTCAATTCCTTCTACAGTAGGGGAACGAGCAATCAATGAGAGTAGATGAGTATGAAGTTGGTTCAACTCCAATGTGTCCTTTGTATGAAATTTTCACCATCTAATGGTTTTTTTTTTGTGTAATAGTGGCCCTATCAGCCCTAGTTTCTGGTTTGTTGAATGCAGGACCTTGAAGATCGGAAAATTGAAGCCACTACTCCCAAAGTATGGTTGCCACTTTAGCACTATACACTTATGAAGGGCCCTCATAAATCCTGTCATTACCTCATCATGCTTAGAAGGAATAATTTGGCTAAGTCTAGGTGTGTACCGCTTGGGATTAAGAGCATATGTAGCCATTTGAAGAGAGGTGTTCATTGTGTTCCACCTCTTTGTGACAATAGACTTTATATGCTCCTCATATAATTGTAATGTAGGATCCTTGTTATGAATTGTTTGCCTCATTTTATCAAGCATGCTATCAAAATTCTCATGAATTTCTCCAAGGCTAGGAGAGTTTGTATCGACATACATGATTACCCCCACAATAGGTGATATGATAAAGCAAATATATATACAATCAACATTTAAAAATTATGACATTAACAATATTCAAACGATAAATTTTAAATTTAAAAATAATTATTAAAAACAAAGTAGAAAGTAGAATGATGGAAAACGTATTTAATAAAATACAAATTTCTTACTTGATATTGGACCAACAAGTGTCATCAAGCACCCTTTTTCTCACCTTCTTCCCTTCTTTTGTGTTTGATTGAGCGTACTTTTCTCACATTCAATGAACTACCACGAATTGCAGAGCATTGTGCACCTCCAACATCCCCTACAATAAATAAAATAGCTAGTGTATCTAGTATCTATTGGTTTGAGAAATTATAAAATAGCTAGCGTATTTAGTATCAATTGGTTTGAGAAATTTTTTCTTTCAATAAGATTGGAATATTGCAAGTGAAGTATGATGATTACATTCAAATATTTGTATGTCTCTAGCTTCGGCAGCTACTGTCTTCACCCAATCTATTTTGCCAATTTTTTTCAAAGCATGTATACAACATGGAGTCCAAAAAATATGTTTGTAAGCATTCTCAACCATCAAACCAACTAACTTACAAACATGAGTTGAATCTGTCACAACTTGCACAACATTAGAAGACCCAACCTCCTCAATGTCCTTCAAAAGCCAAACTGGTAATCAACATCCTTACATTTCCCAGAGAAATCAATAGCTTTTAGAAAGTATGAACCAATAGGACATGTAACAATAATATTAATGAGTGGCCAATGTTGAATATCAATCCACCCATCCATGACAATGGAACAACCACTCTTAATCGATGACTTTCTCATCACCTCTATCAATATGTTCACATTTGAATATTGTTTGTTGAGGAGGGAGGTACAAAATTTACGCTCTCTAGGGGGAACATAAGAGGGTCCAATTGCCATTGCATCTCTCAAAATACCTTTGAAATAAGAAGACCTTGTCGAATGAAATGGAATGGTATGGTCATAAGAATATTTGGCAACTAAATCACCAACTTGTGCATGTTTTTGCAAATTCAATAACCCTAGTGCTATAGCACTATATTTTTCTCCCTTATAGTGGAAGTAGCCTTCCTCTTCCCTCTATAATTATCCACTCCACTTGATATATTTGAATGCTCATCAATAGATTGCAATGGTCTAGATGAATATTTCTTAGTAGTTCTAGTATCTTTTTCCTCACTCTCTCCAATCAACTTAGCCATTTTAACCCATTGTTCAAATGTTATATCTATACAAACTCTAACCCTGTGTCCACTCTCATCCAATAAATAGTGTCCAACTCGACTATAGCACCCCTAATAATCCATTTTGCAAATATGACACAATCAATGCTTGCTGCCCCTTGAATTTTTACCTTTATTAGTGTAGAAAATTGCAACAAGAGTTTTTTGGGGTTGAAAGGGCCTTTTACAAATTTTTTAAGAGGAGATGAAGTGCACATGCAAAAGGGTCTTTCCAATAGAGCTTGCATTTGGAATTTCAAAAGAATATTAACCTCCCACACTCCCTTCAACATTCATTCTGTTTACTTCTTCACTACCCATCTCATTCACATTGGCATCACTGCTACTAGTGCTCATTTTTTAGCTCAAAGATATTTCAAAGGTAAAGCTTTTGTGTGACACAATGACAACAAATTGAAAAAAAAAGAAAATTAAATTAGTATTCTCAGTTCTAATTGAAGATTATATTTTGAATTTGCTACAAATGAAGATTTAAATGTATCATTGTTCAACATTTGTATACAGAAGACAAAGTAACAAAATATCCATTGACAATATCCTACACTTCAGTTGTCATTTTGCCAACATATTTTGTGGAACTAGGCACTAGGCAGACCTAGCCCCAACCCCATGATGCTTCAAACACCTATCATGAAGGTTTGCCTACTCCACTCCAATAAGTGTAACTGTATAACTATATATGTGTATGTGAATGTGCATTTAATGTAATATGATATTATATATACATATATATGCACATACACATATAATATATCTTATTATACATTTATTAGAGTGGAGTAGGCAACACTTAATAATAATAGTAGGTGTTTGAAGCATGAAGGGGTATGGAGTCGGGGTTAGGGTTGTCCAATGAAGATGTATGTATAATATTAATATAAATAATAATTTTAAATTTATAATTGAACTATCTGATCAAATTTATTGAAAATACTAATATTGGATAGAATATGTCAATAACTGATATCATTGAATGACTAAATCACTAATAGAAGTGGCGGTCAGGTAAATGCATGAAATTGGAGGCTAGAACCAATCTATGATACCTGCATGAATTCAACTCTGCACTTTGTTTGATGGGAACACACTCCTGGCCCTCAAAACCTCTCCAACAGCAGCAGTGGTAGTGCAGCAAAATATTTTGAAATTTACACACAATGTTATTTTGAATTGATTTAGGTCAAATAAGGGGCACGTGGGAGGGTTTGTGGGACCCCATGCCCATTCTTACAAACATTGCAAACTGTTATTTTGACATTTGGAATGTTTGACCATTCTTGACAGTCAAGGGGCATTTCAAACGTCCTCGGTTGCTTGGGGGCAGCCAGACATTCCCTAGACACTTCCTTACATTTTTCCTCCATTTTCTGAAACATTTTTGGTTTTGCAAATTTTCTAGACGTCCCATGCCATACTGTTATCCTTGAAATGGTGCTGGGGACAGAAACATGGGTTTACCGTTTGAGGGTCAGGGACATGTCCCCATGGAACATAGGGAAAAACAAATACTGTTTTATAGAAAGAAGTGTTTGAGTCTACAGTAGTTGCAAGGTTGACAATATTGTTTTCCTTATAATGCAGAGATCTTCAAAATAACCACGTAGAAGATGTTGTTGCATTTCAGTTTCTGCATGCCTGCAAGGCCTGTTAAGTTTCTTGGAAATGGATAATATTTTTGCAAAGCATCAATATTTTTCCCCATAGAAAATGGCAATAGTGAGATATTTTTGCTAACCATCAAGATTTTTCCCCTTGAAATTGGGGAGTATAGTTTATCTTGTTAGTTTTTTCTATGGACATGAGATGTGAATATAAAACATTTGATTCTTTAGCTTTGTTCTGTGCCTGGCAAACATTTTCTTAATACATGCATACATAAAAGATTACCGCTTCATTTGTAATACCTATTTTGAACAAGAATTAAGGTGATAGATTTTAGCTTTCCATATTCTTTATCAACTTTAATGTTACTCTCTGACTTGCAAGAACTGATGAATAAATTTCAGCAAATATATCTGCAGTCTTTTTTTTATTTTTTACCATTATTCTCAGATTTGTAAGTAATGATGATAAATAATTTATCAATTCTCATAGGATGATAGTTGATAAAATTGGCTAACTTAATGTGAACTGATACAGTCCCATGTTTTTTGTAGGTTATTGTGTAACAACCTTTTAACAGGTGCAATTCCAGATATTTCTCAGGGTCTAACAGGTTTAATTAATCTGTCAGTATGTTTGTTATATATTCAAACAATTCTTTGTTTCTACCTATTTAGAAATCTGTTTGTTTCATTTTCAAAATATTTAACATGCATGCTACACTTGTTAAGTCATGCTTTTTATGTGTCCTTTTCTTATTATTAGGTAAAAACAAAGATTTTGTATAACAAAAAAGATCTGGGGACATAGCCCAAAAAAGATTTACAGAAGATGGCCATGTACAAATTGTTTGTGAAGACCTAGATATTTACATTCATAAAACACATCATTAACCAGATGGCAGAAACAGACCTTTGTTAGACCTCAGCATAATATAGGAATTAACAACAAAAGATGCATTTCAGTGGATCTATCTTGATACATTGGATATTCATCGGATGATTATGTGTCTAATTAAGAATTAATCAAAAGTTTTCCTTTTATGTATGTTTGCTTTTGCAGAGATTTTTCTTTCAACAATTTTAACAGTCAACTACCTGCTTCCTTCAGTGCATTGACAAGTTTGTCTTCCCTGTAAGTTTCTTGCATCATATTGGTGAATGCAGAGAAAAATTTTCTGATATGTTTTCTTTGTGTGTGAGTACAGGCTGTGGTTGAAGTGTTCTGAAATTCGTTAGGTTGCTTGCAGGCATTTGCAGGATAACTAGTTGAGTGGCACTGTTGATACATTAGCCAATCTAAATCTAACGGGATTTATATTTTTCTTTCCCATTGCTTTATCTATATTTTATACATATGCATTGTGTTTATACCTGTTATTGGGGCAAACCTTTCAGAATTTATAGGGTCAACTTCAGGAGACTAGAATATAATAGTTTTTTATGAAGGATTTTGTAATATCTTTTGGTCTGCAGCAATGCACAGTTGACTGAAAAGGATTTATTTTTTAATTTCAACAGAAACATAGAGAATAATCTTTTAGTGAACAGATTCCTCCAAAGTTATTGACAATTCCAAACTTCAATTAAGTACATGCAAGATCTTAGATACTGATTCTAAAAGTTGAAGTTGACTTTATGTGCATATTCCTTGTTTCAAATCTAGAATTTAGGTAATTTGGACATATGGTATTGGCAATCAATCTAATACATCTGCAGCTTATCCAACATCTTGTTCTACACCCCCCACTGATTCATCATTGTCTCCAAGTCAATCTGGGAATATTTCTTCACCAACAGAGGATTTTCAGTATGACAAAAGTAGAAAATATCTAACAAATGGAAGGATTTCTGCCATTGCAGTATCAGGACTCTTAACTGCAATTGTAGCTACGCTGGTGATTATGTTCTTTGCAATGAGGACACAAGATCAAAAGTCGGCTCCAGAAAAGAAAAGAATGAAGACAAGTTTTTTTATTCAAGGGGTAAACGCTTTTGACCGGAGCTATGAACCGGAATACAACCATTCAACAATACCGCCCCAATGGGGTTTGAACCTTGGGGCAAGAACAACAATGCCACCATTAAACCAACACACCATGCCAATACCGGCAAAGAATGAAGACAAGTTATCAAGGTGTGGAGAATGAATTTAAGGTCAAATCTTCTTGGACTGGGCCAGTGACTCCAATTTCTAATGGTAAGTAATATTTTGTGCACATTTATCTAGGTTAAATGTACTTTCTAGCACATACATTTTTCCTTACCGTTATTTATTGAAAATATATTCAACTGTAAATTAAAATAAAGGATGACAATTTTGTGTTTTGTATTTCCTCTTCACAAAAGCAATCTGTACGCCCAGATTTGGCCCAGAACTGTGTATCCTAACACCACTGCTTAAATTTTTGTGCGTTCTGCTGCCCAACCTTCTGTGAGCTACACCTTGCCCTTTTGAAGTTCATTTTTCTGCCATATCCTTAACATGTTCTATAGTTACCAGAAGTTTCATAGGTTCTTCTGACAGCACCTTGTGCAATTTTTGTTAAAAAAAATCCATGCTTTTTAATTTCTCAGCTGATAGTTTTTGGCAGAATTTATGTTTGGAAGTTGGTTTTTGCAAGTTTCATATGACAAATGAGGGGGCTCTATGTTTTCTCCCTTCATTTTATCCATATGTTATCTGCATCCTTTTGTTCATTGAAACATCTTTCTATACTCAATTCCATACTTAACAACCTTTTAGACAAGGTGCATACTTAAAAGAGAGTATAAAATTTTCAATTTTTGAGTTATTTTATTTAATATATCCAACTTTTCCGTGTCTGCTTGCTTTTGCCCTGAAATGTCAATGGGTACATGTATGTCAAGGGCAGATGTAGGCAATCACATGTTTCAACAAATGCAATGAAAGGGTCTCCAATCTGATCAGTTCACATATGCTACTGCCTTCCCAGCCTGTGCCAAAATTGGAGCTTTGCAACAGGGGATGGACATTGATCAAAACATTAAGGATAGAGAAATTTTGACAGATGTAGAAGCTACACAAGGCATGTGAACTATTTGAAAAAAGGCCTCAAAGAAATGTGCTATAATGATAAGTAATGAGATTTTTGACAGCTTAGCTGCAGGGACTTCAATTCCATTCTCTGTTGTATGCAAATTCTGCTGACCTTGCAGCCCTTGGCAGGAGCTGCAGCTGCAACACAGAGAATGAAAAAGGTTCGCCATGTTTGTTAGATGTGCTAGTCACAAGTGCCACTTACCATCACTACACTCTCCACCCAAAACTTCTGCACAAAATTCAATGAAGCAAAATATAAGCACCAGAAAAGAAAAAATTGATATTCACTGTGTTGTAATGTCCACGTGCACAATTTAAATGCTTGAATGCACTGATGAAATGTTGGTGCCTTGATATGCTGAAAACATGTTGCAACCATAAGCATTGTCATCAATCTAACTGATGGTCAATTTTTTAATTGCTTGCATGAGAACTTTGGGAGTTCTGTTTTGATGTTTTCTTCACTTAAAAGCATGATGCAAGATTGATTTCTTTATAATTTTGTAATGTCCCCTACTTGGAATATGCCTGAAATTGCCTTAAGAGACACACAACATAAAATTGTTTTACAAATAATATATATTGCAAAAGCAAATAATATATATTGAAATCGACCAAGCTAAAGTAAACTTTTTGTATTTTTGTTTATTGCACAGAACGGTAACTGTTCACACTATTTTGATCATGGATTGATCGAATTTTGATTGTAATACCTTTGTATATATAGGCTATAAGCCTTTTGCTTAAAAAAAAATGTTTTACAAATAATATTCCATAGTAAATCATATAAGAAATATTGAACTTAATCTAATAAATGAACTATTAACATTTATGAAATAAAGAATAACAACTTAAACTTGAATCCAATCTATAAACTCTTTTCAATAACCAATCATGGTAGGGATCAAAGAGAAACACATGATAGGGCGCTAAAAAAAACTATTCATCACAAGTAAGCCCAAGGGTGTGCTCATACCCCCCTGGCCCCAAGTGGATGAAACATCCAACCAAGTCAATCCCATCCAACTTAGGGTTGGCGTACTTACGTTGTGAGAACCTATACATTATTCCTCAAGTAAGCCCAAGGGCATGCTCATACCCCTCTCGGCTCCAAGTGGACGGAACATCCAACCAAGACAATCCCATCCAGCTTAGGGTTGGCATACTTACATTGAGAGAATTTATACCGCCCTTCCCTAACATGTTTCCTTGCCAACCTTTCACATGATTGCTTCAAGAAAAGAATGTTGATTATAATAATATAAATAGGATCACTATTTCCTTATCTACCAATTTAGACATAATAGTTCTCTCTTTATTGCATATTAGTTATTATGAAATTAACTATCTATAAATTTATATGCCTATAAAAATTATACATTAAATGCATACTAATCACTTATTGTATTAATAGTTGTTGCCTTTCTGAATCAAATTTCTATTTTCTCTTTTTATATTTGCTTTAAAACTCAGAATATATTCATTACTTCCTTCCCTACACTTGCATTCTTTATGCCTTTTTATATTATTATAGTTCTACATGAAGAGATGTATCTCTTTTAAAAAATATAATCCTTAAAAGAGACACCACTTTATTTACTATCTCGTATACTAATCGCTGCCCTCTAAACCTCCTTTATCATCCACTGTAACATGCTCAATGTTTTACCTATTGTTTTTTCCTAAGTTTAACCCATATGTGAATTCACCATTACATAGCAATAATTATTTATTTATTTATTTCAATTTAAATAACAAATGCATATTTGAAATAATCCCATTTCAAATTTCCATTGCATTTCAATAAAGTAACATTACAATATCCCAAGTAATGATTACAATTTCATATACATATTTTCATAAAGATATAAGATCATGATTACATACATAGCTTTTGCTAGCTCAATGGAATAAAGTACAAATGATCTAGATGTCCTTGCTGACATACATCCTCAAGTTTTGGCATACATCTTATGAGAGAGAGCATCACCCAAATATTTTTCCTCCAACCACGAACTTACTGCGGTCCCCGACACATCTACCAAACTGGTAAGATGGCCCTACCCTTCAATGAAGAGTTTGGTCTGGTATCCCTCATAAATGATAATAGTCTACCTAAGGTTAGTGATGTGTCCTACATATACTAGAGCTACCATACAGTGGATACCTGCCTACATGCATGACATTCCCAACCTAGATATGCAACCCTAGGCCACAGTGAACCAACAGTGTAATCAGTGGCAACTTACGCTACTTTGGCCAAAGATTTGATCATTACGTTCCAACTCACTCTTTCAGAAGTGTTGTCTCACTTATATGAAGTGGACATCATATGTTCACCCACCTATTGCTCGATTTGGTAAATAATATGACCATACTAACTCTTAACGAGTTTATTCCATAACATGATTTCATCCCAAAGGATAATATACTAATCATCTAGGTTACTCCCAACCTTGGTTTATCTTAATCCCATGATTAAACCTCATAATTATATACTTGTTTACATAACGTCACATAATGACATTTCAATATGGTGCTTCTATATCTTACCATTTCCCAACATTACACTTTATGCAATTGTACATTTGCCCTTTGATATCTTAGATATTATAATAATATATTCTACTTGTCACTATTTGACTATTATCTTCAAATGCTACAAACATGCATATCAAACAAATGTGATTTCTCTCATCAACACGCCCTTTTGTTTATTCTTCATTTCTCATGGATCTTTCCAAGTTATGTTATAAGGTTTCTATGTTTCCATGTTCATAAATAATGATAAATCCTTTCTTTCAATAAGACTCAATTATTCACGTGTACAATGTACACTGAATTCATATCTAATCTAGAGGACATTTCCAACTTTAAGAGGAGTTTGTGCTTCTGCACCTTATATTCTCCTCACATTATGGCTTTGGGTTGCTGAGAAGTAAAGTCTTCTTGTTTAAGACTACAATACCATGAAAAGGTATAGACTCTTTGGACAAGTATAATATAATAGCATAATTAGAAATATATATATATATGTGTGTGTGTGTGTGTGTGTGTACACACACACACACACACACACATATACAATCATCAATATGTTTTCAATCCTATTATCGATTATCAATATAATCATTTCAAATGTATTTCCTAACCCGAGGAATAGACTTTTCTCCTACCTACAAGGAAAAATGAGTAACCAAATCAAGGATGAACGGTTTGCATCATAACCTAACAATTTTAATATAGCACTTCAATGCAATATTTTTTACCATACTACATGATCTATGTAAGCATACATATGGCCTATATCAACCTAGGTATTATATTAATACTCTATGGTTATCCCATTTAGCAAACACAACCAAATAAATTCCAACATAATGGATAAATATATAGGTATCAACCAATAAGGTTTCACCAAAAAGAATTCATCAAAGATCATATAAGTTCACCCATAATAAGAATCCATCAAAGTACATGCAAGCAAGCCCGACATAACATATTATCATCTTTTCCTCAAACACTTGCAATCATAAGCAAATATGGTATCAAACCTAAAATGACTAGAGAAGTAATACTAGCATGCATGGAATATAGTTCCCAATGAAGAATTTGTCTCCTAAGCCTAGTGCCAAATCTCCGTTTACTACTCTTTTCAGCTTGCTCACCAATCTATTACTAAACCCAAATGCTCAAACTACACAAGCAAAGCCTCTATCTTTCACAATGAAAAACTCAATTTCTCACACCTCTCTTCAACTCTCAAGAACTCAGCTAAATGCTCAAGAAATTCTACAACAAAACGAATTGCGACAATGAAAAGAATCCATGGTTAAAACTCAAAAGGCTATCTCCTATTTATACAAAACGTTGAGAAGCTTATGGCTACAATTAAGTTCACACATTTGCCACCTCTAAACAACAAAAACCAATTTCCCTTCTAAATGAATTGACTAAGCCAATCTATGTGCAAAGTGGCTGCTCAAATCACTAAAATGCAAACACATAAACATTCCCAGCAACTTCAGCCTCTCTTACTCAGTTGAGTCGTCTCATTGAACTGCCAACAACTGATCTTTACTCAGTCAAATGTAGAAATGATGTCCTATAGGTTTCTTATTTCCATCATGGCTTTTATTGCCTGCCATATCTTACTTTGGCGCCTATTTTAGTGGCTGCCATCCAATGCAAATCAAGCCCTCTCTATTTTCTGCCACATCGTGGCTTTGACCAAGTCTATCGCCCTCCTATAGGCTGTGTGTGGCTCTTTTATTACTCAACAACTTTAAATGCATTTCATAACGCAACAATTGGGCACTTCTCATAGGGGAGATGTACCAGTAGTCGCTTGGGCTAACTTCGCGCATTTGTACAGAGTGAAAATAGGTCCGATTTCTTCTTTTTTTTTTTTGGGCTTGTTCATAAGTGAGCTAGGACCTTAAAAAGAAAAATTGGGCTTTTGGGTACTTAAAATGCATCTTGTCGAACTCGTAAAGCGAAAGGTGCTCGAAAAGGGTGTTTTTAGACCTCTGTCCGCTACATCTTTATCATTTCGCCGATACCCGTTTATTAAAAAGCAAAAAAAAATTAAAAAAAAGCCTATTTCTAATTATCAATAAACCTATTTCAACTTGCGTTTGTATGTGGGCCCGCTCATTTTTACACATGGGTCCACTAGGAGGTGGTCACTTTAATCTCAACCCGACCACATTACCATGTTAACCACGTGCCCCATATGCCTTCATCAAACCACACGTATGGGTTTACCTAACCGTGGGTTGCCGGGCATCTTTAAGCCCTAAACTCATCATCTTCCGCGGATTTCTTCCCACTTCTCATTTCTTTTTGTCTTCTCTCGCCGTCGACGTGACCTCCTCCGATCTTCGCCACTTCCGCTGGCTCCCTTTTGCTGTAGGTAACATCTCCATGTCTCTTCCCCTGCAATATTGTTTGTTCAATAATGGGTTTTTGTTGGCGTCGATGGTGTTTGCATGCATTTTGGTGTGTTTTACAATCATTTCTCAGGCATAAATGACCATTGCAAAATGAAATGACATATTGTTTCCCATGAAGATTCAATTTGCACATTCGAATGATTTTATAAGAGGGAATTTCCAGGGTCATTCCCTGAATATCTTCTGCAAAATTTAGAGCTTACTAAGGCAACCTATGCACATTCCTCTTAAAAGGGAGCTTATTCAGGTCAGTACACCCAAAATAACTAAATTCATGTTTTTATTTATCAGTATATAGCTTTATATTTATGTTCTTTGTTTCATTATTCAATATACTGTTTTATATTTATGGACTCAGTGTTTACATTATTTTGAGGCATACAAATTATTCAATTTTCAGTCAGGTGTTCAAATTAGCATTATCCATTATTTAATCATATCACAGTTACATTTTTGTCACTTGCATACATCATACATCAAAGATAATAACAACAACATTATCCTTATTAAAGCTTTATAATGCTCCAATCAAAACTCTTATTGTTGTGCATGCAATATTGTAAGGATGATTTGATGTGGGAATGTTACGAGTACGAATACTACCCCCGTTTATTACAATTATTTTGCAGGCAAGCAGGAGCATCGAGAGGTGAACCAAGTACGTGGATTATCAACATACCGACGAAACTGTGTTTGTTAACACATTAAACTATATAGGGACATTTTGCTCTGAATGCTTTATGATATGTTTATATTTTCTGTTATATTGTGTTCGTAAATATTCTGTTCTTACAAATGCTTATTTGATTGGATGAATATATTTAACTACATTGGACTCTTAATGGCAGGCATGCGAGGACTTCTCCGCAATCAACAAAAGACATCAAGCGTTAATGACAGGTAAAGTCTTTGACTTTACTTTGGCAATGACCTAGTAATACTGAAAAATATGTGTTTTTATATATATGGCTGAAAAATAGATGAAGTGCCATCTAAACCATTTCAAACACCAAAACAAACTCATTTTAGCCCTTTTTTATTGCAAAAATCAATACCCTTCCAAAAGGCTGAACTTTCATTCTTGCTTGCCATTGAACAAAGAGAGCTGAAGATTGATCATCAAGAAGGTTCCACAACGGTTGCATTGTTATTCCTATGCATTTGCAAGTGTAGAAATTTCAGCTTGGATATGAATTCCAGTATTATTCATTTTGTATATCACAATGGTATACACATCTTTGTTAACTAAATACTTTACAATGAAGTTTGTAATTATGTGCTGAATTGATATTCTCAGCAAAAATTGAATTTTGTTGCCAATAGCATTAAAATGGACAGCTTGTTACATAGCATCAAACTAGAGTTACTAATGGTTCTTTGATAGTTATTTTAATTCATTGGGTTCTTCTCATTGATCCATGGATTCCATTATTCGTAGGGTTGTACTATAGGCTTGATGCAACTTTGTCTTCACAGTCCATGTCATTGGAGTTATTCGAATTGTAAATCTACAAATATGTATGACACAACACCCACATTATGATGTTCAACATTGTTTTGGTGAAGTTGATGTCTGTCTGGGGAAAATTTGGTTGACTTGCCATTAGTAGTTATGGTCCAATTCAATGGATGCTAGTTTGTGCTTGGTTTCATCACTAAATAATTTTTTGCGTATCTTATCTCTGTGAGTGGGGATTTGCTTGAATAATCATTGCTATGGCTTGTGGAGAATCACAATTTTTGATCATGTTTCCAATTCAGCTTTTGTATCAAATACATTTACTTTATGCAATATGACTGATGGCATTCATCTTTGTCACTATTCCTTGAGTATAATAGTGTGATAATTATAGTTTTGTGACTTCGTCTAGAAAATTGTAGAGGACAATGTGAACTCTATTATATCTGCATTTTATTTTGCAGTTTAAATTGTTCTCGGTTTTTTGTCATACAGAGTGCTTTTAGATTCCAACATAGATGTGAAATAGATTGTAGTTTGCAGGGAAGAATAATTTAGATTCTCTTTTGTTGAATATATAGTTTGAAGGGAAGAATAATTTAGGTTCCCTTGAGTTGAATGTGTAGAACTTCAATGACAACTCTTTTTAAGAAATCGATAAGATCGCAAAAACTATCTCAGTAATTTTAAGTACTAATTGTTTGGAAGTATAAGATGCAAGTGATAAAAATGTAACTGCAATATCATTAAAAAATGGATAATACTGTTGTTTCTAAATTTGGACCCTTTGATTTTGAACAGCTGACTTGAAAATAGATTAACTTGTATGTCTAGAAATAATGTAGACACTGAGTACATAAATATAAAATAGTATATTGATAAATGAAAATATGAATTTAGTTATTCTGGGTGTACCAACCTGAATAAACACCCTTTAAATAGGAATGTGCAGAGGTTGCCTTTGTAAGCTCTGAATTTTGCAGAGAATATTCAGTGAAAACAAAGGAGAATTCGTAATGAAAATGATCTTGGAAATTCCCTCTTAATAAATCATTTGAATGTGGAAAATGAATGCACTGAATTGTGGTGGTTGATTTTCATATTTGAATTTTCGTGGGAAATAATCGATCATTTCATATTGCAGTTGCCATTTATGTCTGATCCTACGGTGGCTTGAATGAATTCAGTTTTATATGCAATTTAATTCATTTCTATGGTGGCTTGAATAAATTTAATTTTTTATATGAATTAATATATGTTTTTTTTTGTTTATTAGGGAGCCTTACACTAGTAACTGTGCGTGCAGGTACCAGTAGTAGACGGGGTTAATGAATTAATATATGTTTTTTTGTTTATTAGGGAGCCTTACACCAGTAACTGTGCGTGCAGGTACTAGTAGTAGATGGAGTTAATGCATGATGATGTGATAGGAAGTGTGGGTGAAAGTGCAATTGACAGCCCATAAAGCTGATAAATGTTTTATATTATGTCATATTTTGCACCATTAACTGTTCATATCTACATGTAAATACAATGTATTTGAAACTTTGAGC
The DNA here is from genome assembly GCA_007258455.2 of Sequoia sempervirens. Taxonomy (NCBI): domain Eukaryota; kingdom Viridiplantae; phylum Streptophyta; class Pinopsida; order Cupressales; family Cupressaceae; genus Sequoia; species Sequoia sempervirens. The sequence goes on from VDFB02065813.1 coordinate 21,155, forward strand.
CACTTGCATACAGTGGTAATTGTAAACATTTATGTACTTATATTAATGCAAAAATGACTTTATTTTGTGCAACTTGTCTTGTGTTGAAAAAAGATATGTACCAATAGATGTTCAATTTTTATTTTTTATTTTTGGTTAACTACACATTTAGTAGTGAACATATATAGGTGTAAGATGCAAATATTTATTGGCATAATTAAAACAATGTAATGACTAAAATATAAATGGTTATTGGGGGGTCAGGTAAACATAGAGTAAATTACTAAATAACAATTGGATCATAGATGGCAATTGGCACATCTCCCCTAGTTTATTAAATGCTATTCTTATTGTACTTTATGTGCTTATATCTTCCATTTGCTGCGCCTCAATATACCTAGGCAACTTGGGCAATGGTTTTGACAGCCAAAATAATCTCAAAGCATATGCAATTTGAGTTGTTTTACAACTCTTACCTCTTGCGCCACTTATCACCACATTATGGTTCATTGAATCGGCCCTTAAGTGGCCTTTACAAGCATTACTTCTATTGCCATTTACTGTGCTTTTTTCTTGCAACCTTTATACTACACAATTTACATGCTATGTGGCTCAAGTTTTCCATCGCATTTCATATGGAGACTATGTATATTATATATACTTCCGTTGTTGCATTTATGCAGCCTTATTGATTACGCCGTAAGGCGTTCATTGCTGCGGCATTTTTACGTATACATCAAAACTCCGAATGCGGTGTCAATATTTCTCATTACTCTGAGATCACTGAATTTTTCATGGAAATGAAAGCGGTGGAGGGCGGTGGGTTCCAAAAGGATGTGTGGCACTGAAAGCGGATCTGTGACTTTGGTGTGATGTCCCTCCAACATGGATTCACGTATCACATCGCGCTACCGTACAAACTTTGTATAGACGTGTCATTGACCGCCTCCGCATAGCTTCCGTGTAAACCGCCTGCATGAACAAAATCAAAATTTAGGCCTAGGAGAAACGGCAAGAAGAGCTTTGAAAGTGTACGCTGTGAATGACTCTGTTCATGATCAGAAAATGCGGTGCTGTTGATGAGTAACAGGCCTTCCTTGGGCTGCAACTCGAAGGGTCCTCCAGTAATGCCTGCTCCCTTGAGCACTTCCAGGGCGTCCACCTCCTCACCCTCACCCGTCACGGCTCTGTAATTCGAGCCTTCCTTGAATTTGCCTCTGTACAAAGTTTCAATTTGAATTAATCAGTGACAAATCTCCAAACCTGGAACTAAAGCTGGGAATAGTGAAAGATGTCGACAAGATTGAGAATCATCCGTGATCCGACTACCATTTGACAGAGATACAAAATAAGTGTATGGTTAACTATGGTTCTTATGTGCTTAAGCCCATTCTATTGTATGCAGGTACAACATGTGCTACCATTCTTACTTGAGCAATATTTGCAGAGGGTTGTAAGTCAGTTGCAGCTGGTATTAGATAGACTTTCTTCCGACAAATTGTGGAACTGTTATTGAAATTTGTTAATCAAAATCAATATAGTTTTTTGTTTTGAAAGCCTATAATGTCTTTTCATGAGATGCGTTGCAAAATACTATGAACGTTATCAAAACTTGTTGAAGTCAATTTATAAGTAATTTTATATGGATATGTTTGGAGGGTTGGGTTTGGACGCTTGATCAAGCTTAGGTGGTGGATATTTGGGTTTGGTAGATTTCGATACTGTTAGCCCTTGAATAGGGTATATTAGTACTTTTAATACAATGTTTTAAAAAATCTTTAAATCCTTCCAAACCCAAAATTACGTCTGATTCCCCCTTCCAACATTATCTGATTGCCAAATTCAGAACCGGGTTTTCAAAATTGTGCTCAACAAAGCCTGAAATTTTTCTTTTGCTTATGCTTCTTTGACCTTTACTAGACTACTGATTGCAATAAACATTGTTTGTAAGGAGATACGGTAGCTGATGGGCAGCTCTTTGAGAGAGTGGAAGAGATGATCATTCAGACCCCTCCTTTGTCATCCAGAAGGAGGCAGAGGTCTCCTCCTCTTGACAATGACTAACAATCTGCTTCCTCCACCTGACTTTGATGCTACAACTTATCCTAAAGGGTGGGTTGTGGGAAAGAAGATAAAACTTGTAAATGTAGATGTGGTGGAGAGTATGCGCCGCATTGCTATTCAAGAAATGAATAGAAAGGTTTGCTTTCCCTACCTGATTTTGGTCTGTTTTGAATTTTTTGCATAATTTTGTAGCCTCTTAAGTGCTACTTTCTTGAATGTTTGACATTTTTTTTTCTCTTTAGTTTGTCTTGAGATGTCTTAGGCTACTGTGTTTTTCAAAGAAATGCATCTTGTATTACCCCAAAGAACATGATAGATAAATCAGCAAGGTGAAAAAAAGGAACAGAGATGCAAGGCAACTGGCTTGAGTATAGTTCACTATCAAGGCAATTGATTGTTTTGTAGACTGTCTGTATGCTGGGTAAAGTCATTCCCTTGCTGATTGTTACATGCATTCACCTTTTCCAGATCTCCATTGGTCTGATTCAGTTATATGTGGATATAGGACAATTACTTTTGTTCCTTACGTTAAGTTGTGCTATAACAGATTGCTTGACATTACACACTGCATAAATGCTATTTCCTTTGAATGAGTAGCCTTTGCCAATCTGATGTGTCATGGATTACACACTGGGGAGAGAGTATTATGAATAACTTGTCTCCTATGGGATTATTTGTTCACTCAATCCCCTGTGGGCTACTCCTTCGGAATGATGGTGACATCATTGCCAACTAGCATGGATCTGAAATTTCAATTTCTTAATGGTCTAACAGAGACACAAATATTTCCTCTTTTTCACACATTTTATGTGTTGCGGACTTTGCATGTTTTATGTCTATCAAACAATCAGAATGCCTATTTGAATGCTAATCGTTATGCATTTGATGTCTTTAGCACTTGACTAAACATATTATTGTTTCCGCTATTTTGAATCATTTTATTTTCTATCATTTTAAGCAAAGTGTCTATTCATCCGGTACTATCATCCATTTGGAATTGTTGTATGCTTCTGACATTTTCTGCTCATGGATTTCAACTTCTCTCTGGAATATTATGGCAAACTGAGGGTTTCAGTTTTTTATTTCTAGATGAAGGATTTGCTTTTTGTGGTCATTTATCATTTCAAAACTTTGAAAATCCCATAGAATATTGTTCACCTGTAAGCTTTCATTTGCTTACAAATATCTATGAAGCTTGTTGCATTATCCTTCTGATTATCATTATTTCAACTACTATTTGGATATATCTTAAAAGAAAGCCACTAGAGATGGTGAATCATGCATATTTACATTTACAGAGGTCTCTTTGGTTGTGTTTTTCTTGTTTTCTGAGCCTGTTTGTATAAGATTTCCTACATTTTGTGCTTGTCACCAGCACAGATGTTTGAGATTTTGGTACAAAAAATCTCCGACAGTGCCTGTTTCCTCATTTTCGTGTTCATAAAATTCCTTTGTAATTAGATATATTGGTATATGATTTTGTGGCACTGCATCTTTCTTGATTTCCGTATATATTAGATATATTCAAGAGTTATACACATACCCTCTCTCTGGTTAATACTTATATCTTGAGCAATTCTTATGTCATTGATTCCTCCATGAAATTCTGCTCAGATGTTACCTTTTTTCCTACATCAATTTATTTTTCTACGGCTCTCATGTTTATCCATGTTGAATTTTAAGTTTATTGTTTTATGCTTTCTTCGTTTCCTAGAGTAGCAGATCCTGCCACTCACACGTTATCATGACTTTTGTTAAACAATCACTCGATATTTATTTGTAGCCCTACATAATTTTACAATTACATAAAGTGGCTCAAATAGCTCTTTACACAACGGTGTGCACTCTTTTAATATAAAGATAAAAAACATAGTTAAAAAAATAAATGATTACATTTGGAGTCTCTCAGTGTTGAAAAAAATTAGGAGAACAGTGTCAAAAATAGGTCACGGGTGTGTTAATGATTTTTAAATGATGGTAGGTATAGGTGAAAATTGCATGTTCATGTGTTAATTTTTAATTTAGTTTAAGAGACTGTGATAATTATTTTTGTTTGTATAATTGATTGGTATGGAAGTATAAAGTAAAGTTGTATTAATATATTGTAATAATATAATTCAATTATAATATATTATTATATTATTACAATAACATATAATATATAATGTAATAATAAGATGATTATATTAATAAAATAATTCAAAAATATATCATGTAAAAATTATCTAATTATATTAATAAAATAATTTTTTTAAAATAATTAAAAAAAGATATCTCTCGAATAGAACTCAAATGAATGTGTTTTTGTTGTGTGTGGATTGGGAAACTTCACATACAGTTATCTCTCTTTGCGTTGCAACATTTTGTAGCTTTATTTCTCTTTGCCCTGCAACGTTCTATAGGGTTTGGAATTTGAAGGTGCTTTTCCACTATAAAAATTTAATTAACTCTCAATACAAAAGAAAAGAAAAATAGATTTCCACGTCATTAACAACTCACAAAATATTAAATTTGCATTCAAATCTCGCTCTCATTCCTTCCCCGCGAAGTCAAGGGACTCGCTTTTGCAGGTGGGTTGTTGTGTTGTAGGGCGGAGATCGATGGGTCCTTGTGCATTTTAGTTTGCAATCCCATAACAAAGCATTGGACGCTGCTTCCCCCCATGAAAAAAAAGAGACTTGTCGCCTTTGTGGCTATACAAGTATTAGCAGACCAAACAAAGAAAGGATTTAAGGTAATAGTTGCAGGGATGATTTGATGCCCGACGACCACATTGTCCAGGATTTGAGCTGTGAAGTTTACGATTCTAGGAATGATCTTTGGGACCTCAGTGGGCCCATCCCTCCTAACACCGACCTTGAATTGGGTTCTGCAACCTATAATGGCTATTTGTATTTGTTAAGTTATAACCTCCATATTCTTGTCCTTGTAGAGTGTTCGGGAAGGCTTTTCATGGTAGGTCGTGTTGTCAAGAGAAATCTGACTAGGAGCGTCAGAGTTTGGGACCTAGTTGAAAATGCCATGGCCTAGAAATAATTTATTAGAATGAAGGAGAAGGTGTAAGGTCTAATTTATGTGAAAGGAGGACTATGTGATGGTTTTTAGCATTGACACGCCGTGTTTTGAGAGTTTTTTTTGGTAAGTTGATCTAAAATGGTGGGAAAAGTACTCATGGCTCCAAGAATGTTTGCATATTTTTCAATCTCTTGTTTGAGTTTTATCATCAATTACAGTGGAATAATACCCTTCCTTGATCTTCCACTGCCTCCTTTCATTTTGTGAAGAGTATGCTAACCTCCAATCTGATATTCTTTGGTGTAGGTTGGTGCCCTGAATGCTGCATCTCAAGATCAAGAGGAAGGAGAAGACACAAAAAGATCCAAGAGAGTACGATTTGACCAAGGATTTGAAAGTACAAAAGATAATAATAATGTTGATTTGGACATGCAATTTTGAAAAATTTGAAGTGCAAAAAAGATATCTTACAACGTTAATTATATAGATTTTATATAAAGATAGATAAACTAGTATGCGTTTAATATGCCATTCATAATATATCATGTGCTATACTATGTGTTTCATAATGCAACAATAAACATTCCATCACATTTTAAATATATGTGTGGCTTTTATCTTATGCTTTGATTAAACTGTTCACTATGTATAAGCAATACATTATTCACCCAATTCACATTACATATGCGTTGGTAACTATTTACTATATACCATCATATATATATATATATATATATATATATAATGCATGATCATTATAGTACATATATATATATATATATATATCAAAATTATTCGATTATCAATTATATACACATACATATATATTTCGAATGTATATGCATATATTAATATATACTTATGTGTGTATATATATTACCAAGTACATGCATATATATACATATATATATCAATATATGCATATATATCATTATTTTAACATCTAATAACGAGCTCACTTATATATATATATACAAAATGTATATATATCCGATCGATTTCCCATGTGTATGACGTATCTGTATACGCGTATATGTAAATATTTCTATCTACATTGCGCATACACGTATATGTTCATATACACGAGTTATCACACATATACACATATATACATATATACATTTAATGTATAAACATATTTATCAACATACATATACAAAGTAAAACATATATCCAATATAAGCGTGCTAGAGGGTATAGTGACTATTAGTAGACTCCTCCACTTTCGGTGGTTACGAGGGAGACTCTCACACAGTAATTATCAGGACTCTAGCATGAGGGCGTTACTGAATTATATAGAGGATAGGATGTGGGTAGCTCAGTGGTGAAAGAGCAGATGACAGGATACCAGTTTTTTGACAGACACAAGATGGAGTGTTTAGCACTTATCAGTAGAGATCAAAGGTGCTCTACATCTCTAGATTTTCATATATGATGGATATGTGGTATATTATGCTTGAGACTTTGTGACGAGATGTACGTTGTATTATTTTGATTATGATATGGGACAGTCCTTATTAACACTATGCATGATGTTCTTTGTGATGGATGATTCATTTTATGTATGCATATGTATATGATATTTCATGCTTATGTGGATGGATGATTTGATTTATTTATGCACGTGTATATGATACTACATGCTTATGTGGATGTATGATTTGATTTATTTATGCACCTATATATGATACTACCTGCTTATGTGGATGTATGATATGCTTATGATGTTTTCATGTTGATATGGATGGATGATATGCTTATGATGTTTTCATGTTGATATGGATTGATGATATGCTTATGATGTTTTCATGCTTATGTGGATGTACGATTATGCATATATTAATGTCGATAATGCAAGATGATATGAATATTTGGTATGAAATGTAATTAGGATGTACATGTTAATATGGACATGTATGGGTTAAATGAAACTATGATGCTTAATCTAATCAGCCTATGAGCTATGAAATGTATTGAACCTATAATGTAACATGAAATATGAATGAAACATGAGTTCCTATAATGCAAACCTAAGTGTCAGTAAGGACCTGCATGGGAATGTGGATAGGTGATAGGTGTACTATGGGTGTGATACCACATCTGTCAAAAAACCATTAATATCCTGAGAGGAAGATCAAGAGGGAAAAAGAGGCAAGACTTGCACAACCTAAATCACAAGTCATGGGTCATGAACAAGGTTGAATGAAGGGTGTATGTAGTGAAATGAAATGCAGTGCAATTAAGAACATAATTTTCCATCTTCAGAG
>VDFB02065814.1:0-16444 GCA_007258455.2 Sequoia sempervirens
TGTATCATCCCCAAAAGGAAAACACAAGAAAGAAAAAAAGATAATGTTTATGAAATATAGAAGAATGAAGATACAAATAGAAGAATTTCACGACAAATTTTATTCCTTTGTATCCTTGCACCAACAAAGTAACAAGGGTCATCCAAAGAAAGCTCACGAACATAAAGGCATGCCAAGCAGCACAATATAGGGGATCACATTATGCACATGCAATCATAAAGAACATGAAAAGAAAACAAATAAAAGACTAGTATGTCACGTGTGAGCCAACCTAAAGTAAGTCATTTGCATCCCAATATTGCTCATTGTATACGGAAGGAAAATAACTAGCCAAAGAGGCAATGACAAGTGCCATACTAGGACAATCACTAGGTTTAACATGTGGTGATTCACTCTTGTTAGGAGGATCATCACAGTTGCCCCCATCTAATTTCATGGAAGAGGAAAATAACAAATTCAATTCATTATGCACTTCCTCATCAATCTTAACAATTTCATCATCATCATCCAAATTGATCACAACAAGAGGTCTAATGAAAATATCCATTGTAGGTTCATGTTTTGTTGTGGTGAAGGTGGAGAATCATCATGCTTTGTTTGATTTAGATTTTTCTCTTGGTTTATTGGTTTGTTCTTTTCTTTTAACTGATGAGCAATAGCACAACATCTCTGCCTACTCTCTTTAGCATTTTGGTTTCTTCTAGCACATTTTTCAAGTTGTGATGGTATAGGAGTGGGTTTATCAACAATTGGTTTATTTTCTTCCCGCAAGGGAGGAACAGAAGTGATGCAAGAACATCCAAGGTGTACGGGAAATCTTACATCAATCTATGTTATTTATTTTCATCATTGGCATCATTTTCATATCATCCTTGCATTTCACATCATTTGTATCATTAATCCCCTTTCAGCATTATTTTCACCAATTAACCCTATTTCCCTCTATTAATTAAATAATCTTGAATTGTTTAATTAATTCATCCATTTCATCACTAATCACTATTGTATTTGACTCCACTTTCCAATGAATGTTTGTTGAATTGTCGACAAACTATTTTCGGAATTCCGACGAATCTCTTGGAAATTTTGTCTCTGAATTTTCGTAAGTATCCCAACGAGCTTCAAAACGTTGAATTCACGACTAAACTTCGTCAATTGCTGCCATAAACAAGGGACCTCCTGTTCATCAGAATATCGATGAACATTGCGTCAATCTAGCGACAAACAGTAGCCATAACACACATCGCATGCCTAGATGCCAAATCATCGGAACAACATGAGATGTTTGTTGAAATTGTGACCAATTTTCATCGAAATTCAAACAAAAATTCATTTTTTGTTCGACGATCTCGTGATCGGAATGAGATCAAAATTGCGCCAGAGCTATAGCTATATCAAGAGGACTGACTTGTGGTCTCATTAATGAGCACGAGGATGTATATCAACAAGACTTATACCATCGGGGTAAGTTTTGAATGTTTACCCAACCCACTATGTCTCGCTGATATATTCCCAGTGCTCTTGTCGGTGAAATAAATGATGATCTCACTGATGAAACTTCATCGGTGAGACTTAAATGTTTAGGCCAATATATATTTTTTATATTGAGATGACTTGTCTTGCCGATAGATTATCTTCATCGATGAGACCATAAGCCAGTCTCCCCGATATTTCGACAAAAAATCATCGTGTGTTCAACGATCTTGCCATTGGAATGAGATCAAAATTGTGTTGGAGCTATAGCAACCTCATTGCACCTTTTTTTTCGTCAAACTATGGCGTTGAAATTTTGACAAAACATTGCAATTTTAAAAAATATATATATTTATCAGGAGGACTGACTTGTGGTCTCATCGACAGAGCATGAGGAAGTATATCGGCGAGACTTATACCATCGGGATAAGTTATGAATGTTTACCCGACCCGCTATGTCTCGCCAATATATTCCCAGTGCTCTTGTCGGTGAAAGAAATGATGGTCTCGTTGATGAAACTTCATCGGTGAGACTTAAACGTTTGGGCCAGCATATATTTTTCATGCTAAGATGACTTGTCTTGCTGATAGATTATCTTCATTGATGAGACCATAAGCCAATCTCCCTGATATGTCTTCTTTAGTAATCCTGATCGCTACAACAGTTTTGATGTCTCATCGATGTGCGAAAAAGTGCTTGTAACCCATAATAGGTCGGGAGGACCCATACCAACTCATTCTGATGTGATTTGTTTGCCACAATATCTTTGATCAAAAGGATTTTTAGGAGTAGAACGAGGTGACCATGGATAATTATATTTTGTAGGGCCAATTACATCCTTTTTTGACTCAAAATGTAGTTATTATTGAGAAATTTACATGAGTAAATCATTATAAAAATTTTAGTAAATCATTATATTCTGTAGGTCCAATTCACATAAACTACTCATAACTAGGGAAATGTAGAATCAATGATACCTCAATTGTTGAACCAATCATTTGAATGATACAATAAAAAACACTTGCTCTTTCAACTTCAAATGAACGTCATTGGAGAAGTGACTTATAGATGATACATTCATCTATAGGTCTTCCATTATTAAAGCCAACATCTTTTGTGATACACTTGATCAATGCATCTTGATTTTCTTGAAACCAAAATAACAAAAAAAATTAGTGTAAGGGAATAAAAAAATCACCAGAGCTTTATAATATAATGTGCCTAAGCAAAAAAGTGATATAACTGGAAATACAAATAGAAGAGGGAGATACTCCTCCAAAAGGTCAGAATCATATACTTGTTTCCTGTTAGTGAGAGTCTTATGTGGCCTCTGCTCTCCATTAGTGAGCTCTTTTAAGGTAGACATAGGAGTCTGTGAATTTTTCCAGACACATCTATTGGTTAAAATATTATTGAAAAATAATATTACTTATTTAAAATCAGAAGGAGATAACTAAAATTATACATAAAAAGATATAATTTTTTTATATTGGAAAACCATGAGTGTATGATCATGATGGAATTTACCATTTTAAGGAACAAAAATGGACAATACATAATGACAAGTGGAAACTTAACCTCCTTGAGTTAACAACACAAGCCAAACTAGCTTTGGTCTCTACTAAACAATGTTGCAAGATCATTTCCCACACATAAAAATTTATGCTTCTGATAGTCCACAAATGCACCTAATTAAGCAAGTACACACAATAATAGTGCTCACAAATATGCCAACCCCATTGCAGCAAGAAAGGTTCAACAAGATATTGCAGCAATACGAAGACATCTTTCTATCCCTCTTAGTCCTCTCTCTATCTCTTTCTATTTGTTGATATAAACTTATATTATACGAAGGCAACACATAAATGATAACTATTTGGGGGTATGACCATTCGAAGGATTGCAAGTTGGCTTCACATGCATTACAAAACACCATACATGACATGCATTTGTTGATATAAACTTATATTAAGTGTTGATTTTAGAATAGATTGCTATAGCACTCCAAAATTGAGCCAAATGTCATAAAATAACTATCAAAGTATTAAAGGACAACAAAGTACCTTGCAAGAATGAAGAGGAATGTTGGTGCAGGTTTGTGAGATAGTATTTATCCATCTTGAGGTTGCAATTTTTGAAACATGGATGAATTTGCATATTGAATTGTAAATTCACTTTTACAAAATATTCCAAAAGTTGTAGTATAGGAAAATAATTGGAATTACAAAAAGAACAATGGTACGAGAGTAGACAAAACGTTGCTTTTGTTTCAGAGGTAGTGTTCAATACAATGCTAGCAATATAGAGAGGACCTGTAATAAGATCAATACCATAACAACAGAAGGGGGGCATTGAAAAAAAATCACATCTGTGTCTATATCCATGTCCATGCAACTCTTATTGAAACTAGTGCATTATTATTCTTCCAAAACTTCTCAAACATCCAATCAACTACTTATATACATGCAACTCCTTTCTTGGGCCTTCCTAGATATATCCAAGATCATAGGGCTTGGATACAACAATATATGTAGTACATACTCATGTATTGAATAGATTTCTCTTCCTAGTCTATATGTTTAAGAATTTTAGGAATAATGAATAAATATAACATAGTATAAAGAATGATTGTTAATGATGGTTGTTTTAACTTAAACGCCCCTTTTCACCAACTATTTATTGTAAACTATGCATAACTTGAACATATTAAAAAAACTATAGCCCACATTGACATTGTATGCCACATTAATCCAACCATATGACAAAAGATAAGCAATCTAGCCTCTTGAATGAATGTAAGTAGAGAAATTTTTGCATACCTACAGATGGTACAAAATTTCATGGTTAATTGGAAGCCTCCTATCAACAACAAGATCCAAATATCCATGTATCTATCTCAATCGAGCCTCTAAACCCTTCAAAGCTATCAATTTTTCCACTAACCTATTATGCACAAAAGTCAAATTTTAGAGTTATGTCACCACTAAAAACAAAAGAAACGGAGCTTTGAAACCAAATCCACACACAACACAATGTGGTATTCATATAAATCCATACAAACAAACTGAACTTAGAACATTGGAATGGAAACAACTTTAAATTATGATACAGAGCATGGATTCACTTTACTCAACTGGAGGCACATTTCACAATAATGGGTTCTTCATCTAAAACATTTGTACGAGGTTCAAATAGTAAATAGATTGATGAAAGATAGAGGAATTAAAAAGATACTTGGATGTAGTTGGATTGAATGTCATAAAATGGTACATGTTTTTTGTGTAGGAGTCATATCACATCCACAAACATGGCGGAGCTATGCAAAGCAGGAGAAATTGGCTTGGAAAATGAAGGCATCAGGGTATAAAGAATCATTTTTTTGCCACCATAGTGAAAATTTAGCACTTTCTTTCATCTTTTCATATTGGTTTGATGCTTCAAACAATGCATTTCTTATATTCAAAAGTTCATTACCTTATTGAGCTTCTCTTTATTTCAAGAATAGTTTAATATTCTCTACTTAACAAGGCCAACCACATGACGGTGGAAGCTCATTTGGCCCCTCCCCCCCTCACATTACTCTCAATTACCCATACCCAATCATATAACATTAATCATTCATTCATCCATTAATAACATATAACATTCATTCATTATCATATAGCATTCATTCATTAACATATAACATCCATTCATTAACATATAACATTCATTCATTAAAATATTCACATTCATTCATAATATGATTACAATCACTTTTTTTTTTCCTTTTTGAAGCCAAAAAAAGCTTAAGTGGAGTATCATTTTCTAAATCATCTATCCCCCCTTCAGTTGTTTTTCCCTTTGCTTGTGATCTTAATGTATGCCTAGTCGTGTATTCACAACATTGGCGTCACTGCAAGGGGGGGTCTGCTACAATAACAAAGAAATGTTAAATTGATATGTTTTACTATTATTGTTACAAGTATTTCATTAATTAAAAGAACATTAGAGTGGTTCTCTTTACCTAATGGGGCCACATCATGTTCCTAATCTTCTTTTATAGCCTCATGCTCAACATGTTGAACACCCTCTAAATTGTGATCTGGAGTTGAAACACAAAAGGTTACATTAATTAATGCACCAATTGCAATTAAATATGTTTAAAAGAACATTAGAGTGGTCCTCTTTACCTGATGGGGCCACATCATGTTCTTGATCTTCTCTAGCCTGATCATGCTCAACATGTTGATCACGCTCTACATGCTCTAAATTTGAAACACAAAATGTTACATTAATTAATACACCAATTGCAATTAAAGATGTTTAATTGTATTAATCCATATTGTGTTTTTTATAGCACATGAATACATCCAATACCAGGATGCACACCATGACCTTCATCTGCAAGTTGTGATCCACCCTCACCAGGTTGCATTCCAATGGCATGTGCAGTATTATCATTGCTTGTCTATTTAAAAAAAATAGGCACATAATTACTTTATAGTGGAAATTAATATTGAATAGATCACACAAGTATTCAATTTTAAATAAACTTTATTGAGTTTATTTACCTACATGTCGAATGCAGTAGAAGATTGTGTTTGCCCAATCAAGACTCTTAGGCATTCATCCATGACTCCATAGCCTTGTTGGAAGGCAATCTTTAGGTCCTCTTTTGTGGGCACTCTGTTGAATTCAAAGCCCTACATTTTTGCATAAGATCATGAATTTTGCTTCTATGGTGTGATAAAACCAAAATTGTTTGCAATTTATTATTTGGATGCAATATTTCATTTATTGATACTTACAATTTGTGCGGCTAATTTCATATAACCACCAGAGCCAAGTTTGTGCTGCTTGTGTTTTTCTAGTCTTGCCTTTATTGCCTTTGATGTGTCGAGCAGCCTATGAATAGTTTGAAATATGTTAGATTATGTAAAAAGAAAGAGTAATCAATATATAATTACATTTTTGATAGTATCACATGCCTTCCTTGGCCCGGTGGTGTCTTTCCTTTTTTCTTTTCAGCCTTCTCCTTTCCATCTGACACCAGGTCCTTCCACTCCCTCTCTAGAATCATGGAGGGATGCTCGTACTTTTTGTTCTTCTCTAAATGTGACCTATATTGGTCCCTCACATACTTTAGAGAGGTACCATCTTTCTTAAGGACCTTTGTTCGGTTGAATGTTTTATCACCGAATAGCACAACTAAAGAGTTAATGACCTCATCTTTTAAATCTTCATTTTGGGCATTCCACTATGTACATATGGTGGGCCCAAAGAGCTCCAATGTAATATCACTTAGATGTTTATAAAAAATATCATTTCCTGCAAAATGATCATGGGATCATTAGTCTAAAAAGAGTGATCAATAAGTAAATTTCAATTGGATTATATAAAATAATAATTAAAACATTTTAAAGTACCTGGGACCTTCTCTATCTTTATGGGAATGAAATCCTCGGTCACCACAAATGTGACCGACAATGTTCCCATACTAGTAATATAGGAAGATCCAGGAAATGCTGCTAAAACATCACCAGTACTAGGTGTGGCCTCTGCATCCCCAAGTACATGTCCTGACGCATGTTCTGGCATGTGTTCATTGCAAGAGGGTGCACTACCCGATGCTTGCATGCTATGTGTTGCTGAAATTTGAGACGACAATATAGGCACAGATGATGGGGTTGGATGATGTGATGTATGTGCAGGAAGATCAGGATCGACAGGTGTACCAACACCTACTCCTCACGCAGCACCTACAGTACCCTGATCATGGCCAACAACATCATGAGGATGCAAATAATCTTGTAAAAACAACAAATATTTTAGTTCATGACATAAAAGAGTATAAAATATAAAACCATGAATGAACTTATGTTATAATTAAAGACCTCATGACAGCTAACTTGCAAGTTTTGTGCTCTCTATATCAATATTTTAACCCTCTCTCTTATATCATCTATTTGAGGCACTATGAATATCAACTTAAGGATTTCTTCTTTGCATTTTTTTGGGTCTTCCTTAACATATCGAGAGGGCTTGCTGAATATGCGATGTCATCATCACATAATATTGATTGCATCTCCCTATGGATGTTCTCCTCTACTGTTGGTTCCTTTCCCCGATTAGTCGACTGCATCAAGAATATTAAAAACATTATCGAAATTAACCCAAGGAACTTATGAAAAAAATATAAAAATAAAACAGTTTGCTTGTATCTAATTTGTACAATTAGAATGAGGTAAACCTTGTTGAAAAATGAGGTGTTTTCTTAGCTTAATACTCTGTAAAACTTTAATATTGCTGATCTAAGTAAGTCTTTTCTTTGTTACATATATTCTTTGTGGGTGATTATCTGGATTAATTCATTTTATTGTTGTAGAATGAAGAGAGAAGTTGATAGAAGAACTAGCAGTATATTAGAAAGATCACACAAGATATACCGTGGAGAAACCCTTTCGAGAAAAAACTCCACCAAGAATTATTCTATTCTTCAATCTCTGAATTACAATAGCTCCAATTCTTGCTTGAGAATGCTTCTTCTATCTTTACCAATCTTCTTCACAACCTGCAATAAAAAACTCTCTCAACTCTATTCAACTTGCTTGAGATATATAGACAATATGCAACCTTGTAATCTCCAAATGGTAATAATTACAATGCACAAGCTCAAGCCCTTGAAAAGGTATGCCATATTCCTTCAAGTTGAGTTATTCAGTGAAGACTAAAGCTTACAACATGTGCTTCATGCATTTGGGCGTCCCAAAATGAAGCTACAACTTCTTCACTTTGATGATAATTCCAAAGCTCTTCCTCAAAGTTGGCGCCCTTAAGTAACCCTTCTTAACTGAGCCTTCAGAAATATCTTATCATGCATGAGAGGTAAATCCAATAAAGCATCTTGGGCCCCCAAGTTGGCTCCAAGTGCTTTATAGCTAATTGAAACATTTACTCAACACCATTCATGCAAGAATGGTCATCCCCTGTTAACTGGAGGTAGTCCCTGTTATCTGTCATACAAATCAAGTTATTATCCATGCATTCCAAGTTAACTAAAGCTAACTACATGCAACTCAAAATAACCAACATGCATGCAACTGAAGATAATTGAACCATAACTGAACTAAACTAAACTAAAGTAAACTAAACTAAACTAAACTGAACTAAACTGAACTAAACTGAACTAAACTAATTCTGAACTGAACTGAACTGAACTGAACTTCAAACATGCAAACATCAAATCCTAACTACTAGGATCTTTACATGCATTCAAAAGTGTTATCTCTTACTCTGAATAGTTAATTGAACACAAGGTGAGTTTCACCTTACCATGTGTGCACCCACATGCTCCTATTATTTAGGAATAACTACAAATGTCAATTTCATGATTTATTTCATCCAAATAATTAATCTCATCCTAATCTTAGTGTTGTTGAACACATTCCAAGAATATAGGAGATACATGAAATAATTAATGTTTAGGATTTTCAATTAAATGGCATCCTATTTCTAACAAACCTGTCAAGTAGAAGTGGTTGAAGATGCATCACGATCTATGCTCTGGGCCAGATCCTTCCCCGTATGATCAATGTTCCGCTGTGACAAAAATTAAATATAAAAAAGCATTACCAAAATGAAACCAATAGACTTACAAAAAAAAACATAAGAATAAAATGGTATATTGGAGTCATTAATTGGAGGTTGGGTAAAATGGTATATAGTACGTACCACCCCCATAGTAACTATGTTTGTAACTAAGCTATTCAAATTGTAATTGATTAGCAACTCTTCCCCTGCAGTTACTGATTTTATCACACATACAAATACATGGTTTCCCTTGCGCACCTCAAATATGCAATTGGGTTTTATTTGTTGACCCAGGTCATGTACTATTTATAAACCTTGCAATATTCCCTAATGCTTTTGGCCTTTCATCAATGTACATAGCCACTCCTTTATTTTGATCCTTATCTTTTAGCTATATATAATTTGTTGATAGTGCATACCTACGCATACTTCATGTATATCAAACCAGCTGCATTCAATCTTTGTAACTATAATAGGGTCTGACATACTCCATCAATTCAGTAACTTTGTCATAACAGACCTTTATGCCATCCATGAAAAATAAGCCTAAACTGTGTAATGACGATGGTGCTATGTGATATATCCTCTCATTGACACAAAAATTAGTGTTTATTGGAGGAATTTCCTTGGGTACCCATTGTTTTTGTAGATGTTTGTACCTCAAGGGCACCTCAATGTCACCTATTCTCTCATCAACATAAGAACATGACCCCCCTCCAGCAAGAAAAAATTCCATGCGTTTACAGAATTTTCTTCTAATCTTTTGACCTCTAGTTGATCTCACTCTTTTAGACCTGCTACATGTCTCACTTTCCTCTTCTCTTCCTAAATATCCCTCGCTCGAGGAAGACAGATCTGAAAAATACCTATTTGGTGGTACCTACACTCATAAGGATGTTGGATGAAGTTATTTCATGGTGATGTGATCCCAAGGTGACATTATGATAAATCTATCATTTCATTGCTAGAATTTAATAGGTTATAAGGTAATCAAGTCTTGATAGATTGCAAGTTATTGTTACTACCGTCCAAATGTGTCCATCACAAATCAAATCTACTTAACATTTTAACTCCCAAACTTTGTAACAAGCGTTAAATTTGACTATGGTCCACCAGTTACACAACCAAGGCCTCAAATTTATTCTGTAATTGTAATCAAAGGACTTTTTCTCTTCATTCAAGTAAATAAAATTGAAGGGAAACACCACCAAGTGGTTTATTGGACACCTACATGACTAAAAATAGCAGCAAATTTACATTTAATTTCCATATGTCTAAGTGGTTAACGGGGAGGGAGTGTGTACTAGGCCTGGTTAAGTCATCATAAGTTTATGCTTTGTCAATAAAAATTGTTTAAGTCATCTTAAATCTTCCTATGTCTAATTGCTAGGAGAATTTTGGTATGTTTTAAGGTAGGATGAGTGGTTGCATCAATGTTCTAGTTCTCTATGACAAGGTTTCAACATCTTCAAATAGTGAAGGTTAGTGCTCATAGTCATTTGAAACAACATTTTCATTATGTATGATGGTAGGATTTGATAACTTAAAAGAATTGGCTACCCAACAAACTTAAAGTTAAAAGAAACCTTTTCAATTTAAGGGGTTAGCACTTTCTTTCATCTTTGCATATTGGTTTGATGCTTCAAATGATGCATTTCTTATCCCACTTCTATCATATTGTATTCCCATCCCATTGCAATTTTTGATACCTAAATTTCATATCAAATACCATGTTCTTGAAGCAATTTTCTGTGTTTTTACTATTTTTCTGAAGTTCTTTTGTGTTGTATGGATCCGTACAAGCTTGAAATGCTCTGAGATCATTGGTGTAGATAAATATGTGTTCGTAAAAGCTTGATATGCTCTAAGATCACTGTCTTGTGGGAGAAAACAATCAAATACATGGACTACCTTGTTTTGGCTATGTAAGGGTTTGAGGGCTAAACAGAAATGACATCCACCAATCCACCCACTGTCTTGGAACTATAACTCAATGGATTGTTGTGCAACATGGTATGATAGATGTTCATTGCATTTAGGGTTCTGTTAAAGCAAGAAACTTGGCATTGATTTGATTCCCTAGGGCTGACAAGGGCACTTTTCTTGTGAATTTGTGGTTGTTAAGTTAGGGTTTGTCAATTTGATGGATATATTGGTAGAGTCATGGTGACACTATTTGATGGTCCAATCTCTACTTCGAAACAAAAATATCTCTAACAACTCTAAGAGCTATAATGGGATGGCCACCATCCTAGGAAAGATTCTTCATTCTCACTTTTAGGTGTTAAAATTTAGCAATACCTTGATTGATGAAAGAGCCCAAAGATCCTTTCTCCATGGTATCCAAGTAAACATAGCAGTGGTCTTCTCTTATATGGTTGGACATGATTTAAAGAACTTAGCTTGGAATTATTCATTTAACCTAAGTTTTTCTCGTAATGCCATCATTGGAAAAGTATGATCAAATTCTTCTATTATGAAGAATTGGTCTATGTGCCTCTAGTAATCACTATAAATGTTTGTAAGGATAAAATGACTAATTGCATCAGGTAGGAGAGAATCAACTTTGAGTTCTTCAAATATTATAGTCCTCTATTCATAATTTTTAAGGGTTCTGTGTGGAGGAGGTTATCACTACCAAGAAGGGAGGAGACCTTTCCTTGCATATGTTTATGGTGGAGGTATTAAAGAAGAATTGTATGCCTCTATTTCCATTCATTAGATCTAGCTTATCCTAGCATATACTTGGAATAAGTCTACAATTTCTTTAGAATCATGGGATGAAGGCTATGTGTGATGAAATCCTAGAACTTTGGGGGTGCCAATGTACAAGAATATCTTTGGAAACTAGGCATGAAAATTGCAGGTTAAAGAGAATGGGGGTACCAAACTTACAGTACTCATTGTCCCTTGGTCGTCAATTTTCCCTGAGTTCCCTCAACCTCGTCCTTTGCGTTGGTATTGACCTTGCTTTCACTCCTCCAAACTCTTCCTCAATGCTGGTATTGACCTTGTTTTCACTCCTCTACTCTTCGTCAGTGTTGGTATTGACCTTGTTTTAACTCCAAACTCTTCCTCAGCACTGGTATTGACCTTGTTTTCACTCCTCCAAACTCTTCCTTGATGCTGGTATTGACCTTTCACTTCTCCAATTTGACGAGCTACAACCTAGTTTCGTTAGGTTTTAGAGTATGTTAATTAAATTGAAAATTATGGTGCCATTTAGCTAGGTTTTAATATTCCACAATATAGTTAAGTATATATTAGTTAAATATATATTAGCTATATTAGATTTATATTTTTTAGCTCATTCTTGTAGATTAATAATAGACATTCATGTTCTTTCTTCATGAAAGTATATATTCTATATTTTCCTTGGTGTTATCCCAATGCAAAATATAATTAATATAATATATATTTAATATAATATTAATATTAGATTAAATTATATATAATATAATTATATTTATTATTATATAATAGTATATATAGGCTTTAACCTGATATTTTAGAGGATTTTACCATTACACTATAGTTGGTTTACCATTAAATGGAAATTGAGACTTTTTTTCCAACAACACAATAGTGGTTTCCAGGCATGAGATTTGTTTCAAGCTCAAATCTCACAATATATGTAGCCTATTAGCTAATAGAAAGAGATATAGAAACTAAAAAGATAGAGAATGAGAGAAAGAGATGAACTTAGATAGATAGGGGGAGAGAGAGAGAGAGAGAGCATGAGAGAGAAATATAAGATATACAAAGGAAAAGAGAAAGGGAAAAGAGAAACTAAATTTTGATTGGTTGTTTCATGTCAACAATCCAAGGATGGAATGTGTCCTTGGGGAGTTATGCTCAAGGTAGCATGCCATTTGATTAAAGATATGATAATTCTCCTTTAAGACCTCTTCAATGTACCCATTGCACACTTAAGGAGACAAAGATAAATATAGGGAAGAAAATATAGAGAGAGAGAGGGAGATAATCAGAAACATAAACATAGAAAGGGAGACAAAGAGATAGAGAGAGGTAGAGAGATAAAGAGATAAGGATGAATAGATAGAGATATAGGGAGTGTGATTGATATATCTCTCCCTGTTACTCTCTATCTCCCTAAACCCTAAACCCTCTTCTCTATCTCTCCCCCTCTTATCTATCTCTCCTCCTCTGCCTATCTATATCCCTTTCTCTCCCTCCCCCTCTCTATCTCCCCTCTCTATCTCTCACCATCTCTAGTCCCTCTATATCCCCCCTATCCATCGACTCTCTATCATGATCTCTCTATCTCTTTCACCATCCTCCTCTATCTCTCTATATCACCCTCTTCTCTATCTCTCCCCCTTTTCTCTATCTCTCCTCCTCTACCTATCTATATCCCTTTGTCTCCCTCCCCCTCTCCATCTCCCCCTCTCTATATAAAGACAATGACACAATAGTGGTTTCTAGGCATGAGATTTGTTTCAAGCTCAAATATCACAATATATGTAGCCTATTAGCTAATAGAAAGAGATATAGAAACTAAAAAGATAGAGAATGAGAGAAAGAGATGAACTTAGATAGATAGGGAGAGAGAGCTGGGAGAGAGAGAGAGCATGAGAGAGAAATATAAGAGATACAAAGGAAAAGAGAGAGAGGGAAAAGAGAAACTAAATTTTTATTGGTTGTTTCATGTCAACAATCCAAGGATGGCATGTGTCCTTGGGGAATTATGCTCAAGGTAGCATGCCATTTGATTAAAAAGATATGATAATTCTCCTTTAAGACCTCTTTAATGTACCCATTGCACACTTAAGGAGACAAAGATAAATATGGGGAAGAAAATATAGAGAGAGAGGGAGATAATGAGAAACATACAAATAGAAAGGGAGACAAAGAGATAGAGAAAGGTAGAGAGATAAAGAGATAAGGATGAATAGATAGAGATATAGGGAGCGTGATTGATATATCTCTCCCTATTGCTCTCTATCTCCTGAAACCCTAAACCCTCTTCTCTATCTCTCCCCCTCTTCTCTATCTCTCCTCCTCTACCTATCTATATCCCTCCCCTTCTCTATCTCCCCCTCTCTATCTCTCACCATCTCTTGTCCCTCCTTATCCCCCCTATCCATCAACTCTCTATCTCCAACTCTCTTCCTTTCTCTTCCCATATATCTCCATCTTTCTTTCTCTTCCCTTATATCTCTATCTCTATCTCTCTATATCTCCCACTATTTATGTCACTCCCTCTTCCCCCCTCTATCTATTGAGCTATCTCTCCCTCTCCCACCTTTCTTTATTATTCACTCCATCTCTCCCTAGCTCCATCTCTCCTACTCTATATCTCTATCTCTATTTCTATTTTTATCTCCCTCTCAGTCCTCTCTCTATCTCTTTCTATCCATATATTTCTCTACCTCTATCACGATCTCTCTATCTCTTTCACCATCCCCCTCTATCTCTCTATATCACCCTCTTCTCTATCTCTCCCCCTCTTCTCTATCTCTCCTCCTCTACCTATATATATCCCTTTGTCTCCCTCCCCCTCTCTATCTCCCCCTCTCTATCTCTCACCATCTCTCCTTCCCTATCCCCCCTATCCATCGACTCTCTATCTCCACCTCTCTTCCTTTCTTCATTGATTTCACTGTATTAGAAAGGGATGGATATGATATGGTTCTCAACAAATTTCTGCAATACAACATGAAGAAGGGTATGTTGGAACTATAAAAAATTTCAAAATTTTGTAATGATTTACTCATGTAAATTTCTCA
Organism: Sequoia sempervirens; assembly: GCA_007258455.2. Lineage (NCBI taxonomy): Eukaryota > Viridiplantae > Streptophyta > Pinopsida > Cupressales > Cupressaceae > Sequoia > Sequoia sempervirens. Next base: position 14,797 of record VDFB02065814.1, read on the forward strand.
ATAATAATTAACTACATTTTGAGTCAGAAAAGGATGTAATTGGACCTACAAAATATAATTACCCATGGTCACCTTGTTCTATTCCTGAAAATCCTTTTGATCAAAGATATTGTGGCAAATAAATCACATCGGCATGCGCTATTATGGGTCTTCCTGACCTATTATTGGTTACAAGCACTTTTTATCACATCGATGAGACATCAAAACTGTTGTAGCAATCAAGATTACTAAAGAATACATATCGAGGAGACTGGCTTATGGTCTCATCGATGAAGATTATCTATTGGCAAGACAAGTTATCTCGGCATGAAAAATATATGTTGGCTCGAACGTTTAAGTCTCACCGATGAAGTTTCATCGGTGAGACCATCATTTCTTTCACCGACAGGAGCACTGGGAATATATCGATGAGACATGTGCAATCAATGTAAATCCTGAATGTTCACCCAACCTGCTAAGTTACACTGACAAGAGGATATCGGCAAGAGTTTTGGCGACATATTCAAGACCAAAAGAAAAGATATCAGTGAGACTTATAACAATGAAGGAACCACTGAATGTGTTAGCGATACTAAAAGTTAGGCCGATGAAGAAACAAATGAACCAAAATGATTGTTAGGGTGACTCTTGGCGATGTATAGGGGACAAATGTTAACATTGGTCAGATGTGTAGAGTGTTACCCTGATCAACAGAGTATTCAATGAACGTTGGTTGGGGCCTAATGTATAGATCGGCCAAAGTTAGAAGGTGTCTTTCCGACTAGTTCATTTGATGTGTTATAGGCGAGACTTATAACATCAGAGGAACCACTGAATGTGTTAGCAATATTAAAAGTCAGGCCAATGAAGAAAAAATGAACCAAAATGATTGTCGGGGTGACTCTTGGCGATGTATATAGGAAAAATGTTAACATCGGTCAGATGTATAGAGTGTTACCCCAATCAGTAGAGTATTTAGTGAACGTTAGCTGGGGCCCAATGTATAGATCGCCCAAAGTTTGAAGGTGTCTTGCTAACTAGTTCATTTGATGTGTTATCGGCAAGACTTATAACATTAGAGGAGCCATTGAATTTGTTAGTGATACTAAAATTTAGGCCGATGAAGAAACAAATGAACCAAAATGATTGTCAGGGTGACTCTTGGCAATATATACGGGACAAATGTTAACATCAGTTAGATGTGTAGAGTGTTACCCTGATCAGCAGAGTATTCAGTGAACGTTGGTTGGGGCCTAATGTATAGATCACCCAAAGTTTGAAGGTGTCTTGCCGACCAGTTCATTTGATGTGTTATCAATGAGACTTATAACATCGGAGGAACCACTGAATGTTGTAGCGATACTAAAATTCAGGCCGATGAAGAAACAAATGAACCAAAATGATTGTTGGGGTGACTCTTGGTGATGTATATGGGACAAATGTTAACATCGGTTAGATGTGTAGAGTGTTACCCCAATCAGTAGAGTATTCAGTGAACGTTGGTTGGGACCTAATGTATAGATCGCCGAAAGTTTGAAGGTGTCTTGCCGACTAGTTCATTTGATGTGTTATCGGCAAGACTTATAACATCAGAGGAACCACTGAATGTGTTAGCAATACTAAAAGTCAGGCTGATGAAGAAACAAATGAACCTAAATGATTGTCAGGG
>VDFB02065815.1:0-15359 GCA_007258455.2 Sequoia sempervirens
ATAACGATGATATACAAATGGTCTTTGGCCATTCTAGCCAAATTGAAAAGTCTTTATTAGGTCTTGTATCTAAATTTTTCTTTGACATGGATGCTTTGGGAGATACACACAAAAGGCCATTTTTTGATGATTTATGTGGTTGCCTTACTCTAGAGCAAGATAAATTAATCACTATTGGGGAATTATATCGATGGGTTCCAAAAATAGGGTCTAGATGGCCAACCATCCTATAGACGCAAGTAAACCACCTTTACAATGGAAAGGGACTCACCTAAGAAAGCTACCTTTGAATTCTCAAATCTCAAAACTTTTGAAGAAGAAATATTCTACCAAAAATTGGTCATTTTTTGGGAGAGATAATCAACTAGAATCTCAATGTTCTAAGAAAATGGAACTTCTAGAAGACACAGTGAAGAAGCACTAAATTCCAAATAATAACTCTTCCTCAACTATTTTAAAAGACAAAGGCAAAGCACTTTCAGCAAATGTTTATGCCTTGACTAGAACATGCTCCTCCAAAGATGTATGGACCTTCAATTTGGAGCTTCACATCATATGGCAAAGTCAAAAGATGACCTCAATTGATGCACACAACATTACACAAATTCTCGTGGATGAATCTTCTATTTTATCGATCTTCAAATCAAGCACTATTGATTTGCGAGATGGAGAAGTAATAAATGTTTAGTATGTACCTAAACTCTTACTAAATCTTCTCTCCATCTACCAAATATGTCATTCAAGAGAAAGCAAAACAATGGAACTTTCTCCACAAAATGTTGTAGTTTGAGAATGCAAAATCCTACAATAGTCATTGGTTCCAGAACTATTGATGATGTCAAACAGATATACAGGTTTGATTCTCTTGAAAACTCCCTCGATACAAATGCTCTAGTTGCTCATGCTAATTCCAAGAGCAAATAGTGGCATGACAGATTTGGACATCTCACATAGTCAACCTTGGTAGGTGTGCACGTCATACCACTATTTATTTTAAGCCTCAAATGTGTTCACATTGACCTACCTTACCTCTCTCTACTGCCATAAATAGAGGTAGTAGACATGGACTTTGGTAATCAGCTTTGGAGAGCATGGATAGGCTTGTACCTGGCTCCTTCACGGTTTGTTATGGGAAGTTTATTCTTAGCTTCATAGAATTGTCTCTCAACATTTGTATCTTCCTATTGAATCTGAATTGTTTATTGCAAAAGGTAGTTAGCATAAATGATCCCTGCTAATTGGCACAACTGAGATGTTCCAACTTCAACATCCTTAAGGTCCTATTTCCCTCAATAGTGGTCAAACTTTTTAATGAGATCGCCTTCCAAAAGCTCTTGAAGAATACTCTCTGATGGTGTGAAATTCGTTTTGAATGGACTCTTGGAGAAATTTGCAGTACAAGATAAGTAATTTCTTTCGAAAAAAATCAGCAAAATGGTAAACACCAACAAATATAACAAGCTGCTACAGTAAAGTTCTTGTACCCTAATTAATTAAGAACATCATTGTTAAAGTAACTTTCAATATATTTGCCAATAGTGGCATAGTGTGATGGTTAAGTTGTTATGGTGTTGTTCTTGCCATCAAGGTTCAAACCTCGTTGAGGTGTTATTGTTAAATGCATAGTTGAAAAACTCGGACTTGGCAAAAACTCGCAAGCCCCAAAAAATTTGACTTGGCAAAAACTCTGGAAAAACTCGGCAAAAAACTCGACAACTTAAAAAATTGCATAAAATTTCTTTAGAAACACATTTTCTTTGCAAAGTTCAATGACAAGATGAATCCAATGAGTCCATAAATGAGTACAAAAGTGTTTTCTATTAAATTTGATTGATTTTAGTGCAATTGAGTACAAAATCGCATTCTCATGCAAAATCCTAATGGCTAAAAGCCTAGTAGTTTGATACAAATTACAATAGATAACTGAAAATGAAAATAGTAAAACTAAAAGTAAATACTACATACAATATTTTACACCTTCCTCTTCCCTAATCTACTGAAAACTAGGGGAGAGGTAGATATTCTAGTCCTTTGAGTAGGTTGTGGCTCCTCGGTTGGCATGGAAGGAAGTGATTGAGGCTCGACCTCCAGCTTGGAAGTAGATGGCAATGACTCCTCCTCATCCTCATGAATGTCATCCAACCCTACATCTCTTGCTGCACCCACATCCTCCATTGCCTCTCTCAAAATCAAGAATCTTGTCCTCAATAAACAATGGAGGTTGCTCATCCCACCCTGTCCAATCACTGTAAGGATCTATCTCATCCAAATCAATAGGATCCTGTGATTTTTCCTCTACCCTTATGCTCAACTAATGGTTGTATTGCACAAAGACAAGGTCATTGAGGCACTTTTGAGCTAATTTGTCCCTCTTCTTCGTGTGAATGGCCTCAAACAAGCTCCAATTGCGCTCACAGTTGAATGCACTACAAGGTTGGCATGGTATGTGGAGGGCAATTCTTTGGAGATTTGGGGTATTTCCACCCCAATTTTTCCACCAAGCCTCTGCAAAATAAAATATTGAAGAGTTGGAAAACAAAGTCAAAACACATTTTATCAAATTATAATATGCATGTGAAATAAAGACTCCAAATTTTATACCTGTTGTCTGAGTGGTTCTTCCTCAAATAGCTAGCTCTAAAGAAAAGAGCCTACCCCTTCCTTTCCTGTAATTTTCCAATTCTTGGACAATGAGGTCTCTCACCTCAACTTGGGGTGCCATCCTCTAAATGCATATCGTGAACCCCTCCATAACCTCTCCATTAGGATCGAAGGTGGTGTCTAAAAAGAAAAAACGAGGGTTGAGGAAGTACCCTGCTGCATGGATGGGTTGGTGGAGTTGATTGTTCCACCTATCAATAATCTCCCATATGGGATCTGTTGACGTGGTTTTTGCGACCGCACCAACACAGAATAAAGTTTCCCAACGGATACCCTATCCTCTCTTGAACAAAGTATTCAGCATGCTAACATTGCAAGTAAGATCATGCTTTCAACTCCAAGGTTCCTTTAATGCGAATAGACTTAGTTGGCTCGATGTGATTTTGCTGTGTTCTTACGAGGGGACTTACGCAATTGTTCAAAATACTTGCAGTAAACAACAGATATATATTTTGAAAGGGATTTTGTGCAAATGATTTGGCTTTGAAGTACGAGTTTCCTAAAGCTAACCAAAATGTGCGGAATTGAATGGCTGCAGAGATTTCTAAATTCTAACCTAAATGCAAAGGGTGTTATGCTCAATTTCAATGAACTTCAAACAAGCATTGTCTAGCCTCCTATTGGACAGCTTCAACAAAGTTAGTGCAATCTTCAAAGGGTAAAAAGGGTGTTCAAATCACGATTCAATAATGCAAGTACCATCGCAACGATGCATAACTACACATGAATCTTGATTGAAGTTAAGTACAAAGTGTTCCAATTGACCACGCAAGACAAACTTACCATCAGTAAGATTGTTAGTGGTATGGATCAAAGAAGCTCACTTACATCAAACATAAGCATCCATATCTAATTATTAGCATGAAATTAAGTCCTAGTTGAAGTCAAAGGAAGAAGAAACCTCACAACTACTCACAACAAAGTTTGAATTCACCATCAATGAAATGCTTTATTATGATTAGCCTTTGTGACAATCTCTTACAAAAATTCTCAAAGGGAGAATTCCCCTTCTTCTTCAAACAATGCAATGAAAACTACTCTAACTCAAAAATATCTACTCTCTATTTTGCTCCAATATCCACTAATTGCTGACTACTTCTGATTCTAACTATTACAAATGAGGGGGGACTCCCCCTTATATAGCTGGCCAATCTCAACGGACGGTCCAGATCGAATTACAATGGAGGGCTCAGATCAAGCCACCTCAGCCCTAGACAAGTTTTGCCCTAAAAACCGCCAGAAGGTGGAGGAGTGGTGTCATAAATGATCCCAAAAATAGCAGATTCCTCCTTGACCACCATGGGCAATTAATGCCCACTACCCTTCTAGAAGATTCTCGTCCATGACTCGGATTCCCTTGCTCTTCTCTCTGACCGCGTATGCTACGAATCGGGCCAGCACCTCATCAACTTCTTCCTCAGAAATTGTCGGAGTAAGATTAAGCTAATATTCCAGGATAGCCACCATCTGCTCATGTTTATCACAGGACTTTCCCCATGCCTCTATAGAATCCTATGTACTCTGAATAATTGTTGAAAATGTCGAAATGTTCTCAAAGTCCAGTTGAGAGAACATCTTCATCTCGGAGAAGAAAGGTTGCAACCTTGCCTTCAATCCGTCAATTTCAACCTCCTCAGGGGCCAGCCTTTTGGCGAATAATGCATCCAAAGTGTTGAGGATACCCTCGTGAATATTCCTCGTTGCTTTCTTGATCCTGGAGGACTCCATAGCTGCCGTGTCAAAGAAGCTCTTTCCAGTGAATGCCGCTGAATGCCACCCACGAAAATCATACCTGTCGCCTGCCTAGATCACTCCTTCATTCACCAAAGTTTGTGTGGGCACACGCATCAAAACAGCAAGGCGAGGAATAGTTTTGTCCTGAAAAATATGGGTGTCTCCCCAAGCTTGTTCGACACCATCCAAGCGCGAAAGGATTCCAGATGCACTCTAAAACGAGGAGACAAGATTGGCCATGAATTTTTCTGCCTCAGTGCGGACACCGCTTATCCACTTGTCTCCCTCTCGTATAGCTCTCTTCATCTCCTCAAGCCCACTGATTGGCTCTCGTGGTAGCTCAGGCGGAGGCTCTACCATTGGATTCTCTTGAGCAACTGGATGTGCTAGATGTTGCACATATTGGACCAATGCCTTGTGCTCCTTTTTCAACCTTTTATACTTCCCTTCCTTTTTTACCAACCTGTCCTTCAACGCTTGGAATGAACTTTCAGCTTCCTCAACCACTTGCACTCCGGAAGGACGTCCGAGTTCAATTGTGGTGACCGTGTAATTTTCTGGCATAGCGTCACTTAAATCATGATCCTCCCTTGGAACAGCAATATGGAGGCTGCGTGAACCGGCCTCATTAGTCTCCATCTTCGTATACTTTCTTGCTCTCTTCCTCTTAGGTGACTTACTTGTTCTGTTTAGAAGCTCTTCCATTTCAACTGCCAGGTCAGCATCATCATCCTGATCCCTCCTGATTGCCTGTGAGAGCCAATTGCGCTGAATGTCGTAAATGATAAGGGGCTGCTCTTCAGTTGCTTCCACTTCCCGAACCTCCTCTCGAGCAGTATTTTGTTGAGGCTCAATTATTTCAACGTTTTGATCACTCTCCTCATGAACTCCAACCCTTGACTCTATGACGTCCTCCTCTTCGAAGGCATAATCAAAGTGGGTGTCTGTTTCCGTTTCCTCCCCTTCATCTGGCTTATTGGCACCTTCAGGGACGTTAGCACTTTGAGTATCCAACTCTCTCGGCATTGGTTGGTTAACCTCTCCAACCTCTGGTTCTTCATTCCTTTGAGCCCTTTGATCTACAAACAGTGAGACTTCGCGCACGCTGGAGGAATGGGTCACCAACTAAGTGGATGATGTGTCCCCCGACCCCTGAGGTTCCGGCTGAACAGGCTCTTCCTGCTGTGGTGGCTCCACAGCTCGGGCAATTTGTTTCTTCCTTTTCGCCAACACTGGTGGCCTTTTATCACCCATGAGGTCGTATGTGAGGGCAACCAACCTTCTCTTTAATCTGTGAACACGCTCCTCTACCCAAGCCTTTGTGAAAGTCAAAACGGGAATAGACAAAGTGTCTAAATCCGTAATCTCCGGCTCAGCCCAATCTAGTGGTGGAATCGGCGCGTTCTTTATAGATTCATAATCTGGATGAATAAGCCTGGTATCCTCTTCGACTTGATCCGGCACTTGGACCACTTCACATTCTCTGATTAGTTTGAGAGGCAACCTCGAAAACATTCTTTTCCTAATCTCAGCCTCGTCTCCAGCATTCGCCCAAAAATCCTCCAAGTGAGCTCTGTGTCTGTATTCCTCACCCTGAACTGTTCCGATCTTTCCCCGAGGATCAAAATCCTGCCGGCTGGTATGAAGAGTCAACTTATAGAACTTTAATTCATCTTCAGCCTCCTTGGCTGCCTGCAAAGTAGGGCATTCTTCAAGTGAGTTTCCCAACACAATGGGAAAGTGCAAGCCTCCCTTCTTCTTTCTCCTTATGATTTTGTCGTAGGCTACCAGTTGCCTAGACAGCTCAAGTAGTATCATCCTGTTCGTTGGGTACCTTGGTAATTTGTAGACGTATGAGTCGTACCCCGGCAGCCTTAAATAAGTAAACTTCGGGAATTGGACGAACCAAAACCCATACTCTTCTATCAACATCTGTGCCTCTTCAGATATTCTCTGTTGCAACCTCCGCTGAAGGGTCCTTGTGATATACATGGTGAAAGCATCATTTACTCTCTTGAAGTCAGCTGTGTGTGTGAGATGCAACTGTCTACAAGATTCGTGAATCTTGAACTGATTAAAACCACAGCCAATTGGTTCCTGGTATGCCAACCCTCTATATTTTGTCATTCGAGCAAGCATGTAAATAACATACGAGCTCATGTAGAATGTTCTCGTTCTCTTCAAATTCCGGAACTGCTCATCAATGTTGTCACTTATCATCTGAGCCCAATTTACTTCCACCTTCCCTTCGAGCACTACACTAATGTAAAAGAACATCCATGGCTCGAACACAAATGACTGCGGGCTGCCGTTAACCCTGCTGAGCAACATAATTATATCGCAGTACTCCTCTTCTAAATTATCTGCTTTGGCAGCCTGGCAGCAGGAGGCTTTGGCTTTCGCATCCAAGTGGTGTTGATCCTCTTCATGCACTTCTCGAAAGACGTGGCATACATCTTGTCAGCCTTTTCCTTGGATTTATATAACATTTTGTCTGTAGCCAGGATCCCAAACGCCTCGCCAATTGCGTCCGGTGCAAAGTTGGCCAATATCATACCATCCGGAGAAATGATAGTCCGATCATCCGAGTTGTAAAAGTTAGTGCACTCCAAGATCAGCTCTGGACAACGAACCGCTGGCTGGAACCTGGCCGCTGCATATAATCCGCTCTTGACAATGTTGCGCGACGCTTCTGTCGGAAGATTGCCACCTTGCCCATACATTCTGCACACGAAAGCCTCGAGGTTGAGAGGTTGAAAGGCCCAAGGTTGGTGTCCGTCAAGTTCCCAAACTTTGACACAATCTTTGACTCAGGAATGAAGGATTTCTTCAAACTCTTGATAATCGCCTGCCTGGAGGCGTTTCCTTGACAGCTTCGTTATTCCCAGCCTTAGCTCCAGCTTTGCTTGTTCCAGCAACATCAACTTTTCGTCCTTTGGCCATCTGCAAAACAAGAAGCAAACATTACACTCCAAACTTTTAAAATAAAAATCACGTGAGACGGCTGGCGAATGGAGTTGGCTGCAAAAGTAAATACAAGTTAATAGTTTCAGCAGTATACTTCGACTTCAAACTTCGATAGATTTAAACTTCGAGAATTAACACTTCGAACTTCAACAATTTGCAGCCAAAAGGATTTTCAGCTCTTCGGAAGAAATTAACTCCAGCAAACCCAACTTCGGAAAATGTTTCAAGTTTCAGTAACTTTCAGCAATTATAAATCAGCAACTTCGAAAGTTATAAAACAGCAACTTCGAAAAGTTTCAAATCTCAAATCAGCACTTCGAAAGTTATAAATCAGCAACTTCGAAAAGTTTCAACGATCTCAAATCAGCACTTCGAAAGTTATAAATCAGCAACTTCGAAGGCTTCAACAATTTTAAATCTGATTTGATTCTAAACATTCAACAACTTCAGAAAATTTCAAGCTCAAGCAATTTCGACTTCCAGCACAATTAAACGATTTCAGCTTTCAGCAACTTTGAAAATATTAAATCTTCAAATACTTACCTTCAGCAACTTGGAGAATTAAAAATGCTTAACCTCGGCAGCTTACACTTCAAACTTTATTTCGAATCTCAGCAACTTCGCAAATCTTCGAGAAATTCAAGCTTCTTGAAAAATCGATTTCAACACCCCTCACACTTTCAGCAACTCTCAATCTTGAAAATATTAAACCTCACAACTCAACAATCACTCTCAACTCACCAGCATAAATCTCAGCTTCGAATTTTGTGAGATGAGAATGAAAATCCTCAGAGTTTTTATAACCAAAAGCTGGTGCTAATTTTAGCAGATGCCATTAATTCTCTTCATCATGACTTACGCATTTGCTAAATTTGAAAGAGAATATTCCAGTCGTCTTACAGTCGTCATAGCAATTTGCTATTCAGGGAGATTCTTTCCTCGATTCAAATTTAAAACTTCCCTCCTGACTGCCAGTGATTTCGAAAAAATCATTTTACTTTGATTTGAAATAATCTTACTGCTTTTTTTAAAATGGCATATTTAATTTATTAAGATTTAATTCAAATGCCATTTAATTTATTTCACCAGCGTCTGCGAAAATTCGATGTTAACACTTTAAAATGGCTAGGCGTAATTTATTTTCCATCCATAATTAACTCCGAAATATATTCCCCACGATTAAAATCGTCCGAACTTTTAAAATTTCATGTGTCCAAATTAAAGGGGGAATTTTAAATTTGACTTAGGAAAATAATTAAATCAATTAAATTAATTAATTTCTCCGACTTAGGCAAAATTTTGAAATTAATTGCCTAGAGAAATTTTAATTTCTCCCAACGCCTTCAATTTTTTTTTATCTTCACGTCTTGATCAAACATCAAATAACTCTTTCCTCTTGAGGCGCATATAACAGTTGAGCCTTCATTTTTAAGTGGGGCGCAAATTATAGGTTGAGTTTTTAATTTTAACGCCTCTTAGTTTATTTTTAAATAATTTCTCCTATAGGCGTACTTCACGCTTGTGTGTTCACATTTTGATTTTTCAATCATCTTAGTCTTAGGTGCAAACCATTGGCGGAGGTTTCATTTTCGTTGACTTAGAATATTCCAAGACTCTAGCTTGAGGCGCATTTAGGAGTGGCTTCGAATTTTTTTATACCTTAGACATTTTACATCATCCATTAAGTTAAGGCGCAAGTGGAGGCCTCAACTTAGTGTTTCACATACTTAGCAAAATTTCCACTTCCCTTCAAGAGTTAAGGTGCAAATGATGTATAAAGCTTTCAATTTTGAAGACTCGCTGAAATTTGACTCTGGGCGCATATAAGGTAGTCTCCTTCCAGTTCATGACTTGGAAAAATTTTGATGCCTCCTTACACTCCAAGGGCGCATATCATATATGGAGCTTCCAATTTATGCCTTAAGAAAATTTCGAGTCATCCATCCCTCTTAGGCGCATATAACACTTTGTATTTCCAGATTTGAGATACTTAGAAAACTTTCAATCTTCAAGCCTTAATGGCGCAAATCACATGCTGAACTTTCAGTTCGTGTCCTGAGCAAGTTTGCAAAGAGGGGCGCATTTTATGTGTTCTACTTCCAGTTGGGGGCGCATATTGAAGTGTGAACTTTCAGTCTTGGCACTTAGTGTATTTTAAATACTCCCTCCTCCAGGCGCATATTACAAGTCAAGCTTTTAGTTTCAATCTCCAGGCGCAAATGAGACATGTAGCTTTTAGTTTTCAGACTTAGAATATATTTTCAAATTTCATTCTTCTCCTTTATGGGCGCATATGATACCTCGAACTTTCATTTTCAACACTTAGGCGCATATGAGGGTCCTTACTTCCATTTTTACACCTTAGTCACATTTCTAGCTCCTTCCAAAGTCTAGGCGTATATTACACCTTTGCTTTCAATTTGATGTAGGGCGCAAATAACCATGTGAGCTTCAACTTTTGACACTCAGAAATTTTTTGAAGTGATATAGGGTGCAAATCAAGGGTCGTGCTTCCAGTTTATACCATAGGCGCATTTGACCCTTGCTACTTACAATTTTAACACTTAGAATCTTTTCAACTCACTCTTCAGGCGCATTTCCCCCTGTCAACTTCCAGTTTCATCATAGGCGCATTTGGACTAGTCTTCTTTCAATCCTCATGCCTTAGGCAAATTCGGAGTCTTTGGGCACAAGGGCGCAAATCATTGGTCAAGCTCTCATTTTTGACTTGGGCACATTTGGCACATAGAACTTCCAATTCCAACACTTAGTGAAGTTTCAACCCCAAGGGCGCATTTAGCAAGTGCAACTTTCAATTTCGACACTTAGTGGAATTTTCCAACTCCTTTGAAGAGGGGTGCATATTGGAGGGGCAACTTTCATTTTCCATGCCTTAGCATTTTCCACCCATAATTAGTCTCAAGGGCGCATATCACCATGCTTGCTTTTAATTTTACCATGGGCGCATTTTGGAGTAGGCACTTTCATTTCTGAACACTTAGAAAACTTTAACTTACCCCCCTTAGGCTGGGCGCATTTAGCTAGGTATGCTTTTAATTTTCTAGACTTAGTTAATTTTCCATCTTACTTCAGATCCTCAATGTGAATTTCGATGCCGGACTCCAAATTTTATCAAACCTGGTGGATTTTGTGCCTCTTGCCAGATTTAGGGTAATTTTCTCGTGCTAACCCTAATTTGCCCTGAGTCTCTATTTTTAGAAAGTTCCTTGAATTTTGCGCCTTCAACTGAATTTTGACCCCAAAAAGCCTGATTTTTGCCCTCTAAACTTCAACTGATTCGTGTTGTTAATGCCCGATGTCTGTTTGCACCTGCTATTTTTAGCAACCTGTTAAAAATAGAAATTGCTCAAAAAGTCTTCAAATTTCATGTGTTGAATGCCTAAAGCATGGTGATCATAGCTGGATGCTGTTTTGGAGTAACTGTCCTGTTCTGACCTTGATTTTAGGAAACCCTAATTTCTCTGCCCATGCCTACTAAAAATAGCAATTATCTGATTCTCCATCCTCTGCAACTCCGTTTGTCTTGAAATTCGCGCCAAAGATCCCTCATCACATGTTTGACTCGTACCTGCTAAGACTTCGCAATGACCTGCTATTTATAGATGCTTCTGAAGTGACTTACTATTTATAGTAAGTGCTTGTTTCTGAGACTTCCTTAGCTTCATTTGACTTGAAATTTGGACAGCGTGCTCCTCGCTGGTGAACTTGCATGTTTGCGCTGGCGCCCAAGGTTGACTTTCTATTTATAGCCTGCGTCGAGAATACCTTACTAAAAATAGTAAGTGCTCCAATTGTCTTCAAATTTTGCCAGTAGACTCCCTGAAGGATGTTGATCGTAGTGGATACTTCAGTTTTGGGCACTTTGACGTCTGATTCCTCATTTTTAGCCCTAAAGCTTGAAACCCTAATTTTCCGCCTGTTCCTCATATGAGCTCTGTTTGACCTTGTTTCAGTTGCATGATGATCAGTTCGCAGTTCTGAAGTGCTGGGCAGTTGCCTAAGTAGTACCTGCTAACAATAGAAAGTGGCTGAAAAGTGACCGACTGGTCATCAGATGATTTTTGCATGTCACACTGCCTGAAAAATCCCAGAAAAACCCAGAAAAATCTTCATCATGCAAGCACTGGCTAAAAATAGCAAGTTTCAGAAAAGTGATCAGTTCCATTTGCATGTTACACTGTTGCGAAGCTCTTGAAAAACCCAGAAAGAATATGTCGACATGCGTTGAGAAATTCTGCATGCAAACCCTAATATCGGCTTCCGAAGGCCGAATGCTAAAAGTCGTTATCACGCTTTGCATGTCATATCTTTGCAAAAGGTCTCGAAAAACCCACAAAGAGAATCTCGGACGTACATGGAAAATATAACATAGACCACGGTCTGCTATGGAATTTTGAATTTGCCTAAAATAACCGATGTCGTTCTTACTCAAATTTTGTCAGAAATGAACTTGAAGTGTTCAGAATGTAATGAAGTTGTCAAAATGTGAAAATCTCAAGAAAATCAACCCCAAGTCGACACTTACTAAAAATAGAAAGTTGGCAGAACTCAGTGAAAATTTAGGGGTTATTTGCCGGAAGCATTGTAATAGCATTGTTAGGCTCAAAAGTTGACCAACCAACTCAATTTGACCCCAAAGTGACCTAAAGATGTGAAACCCTAATATCAAACTTGGTCAAGTTTTACGTTTAAGCTCGTGGGCGGGAGCATCCCCGGAAAGCAGATAGCAGAAAAGAAGCAGAAAGAGAGAGAGAAAGACAAAAGCCAAAGCCAAAAGACCAGAATGGAGCAAAAATTTAGGGGGTCCCCATTTTGAATGGGGCGATTTTTGCTATAAGAGCTGAGAAGTTTTTCATTTCTCCTCACCAGCTTAAGGGAATTCAATTTGCTCTGAGTATGATATTGCAGTGAGTTGTTGAAGACTAAAGTGCTGGAGAAGTTCGAATTTTTGTAGCTGCAATTGTTGAAGAAGTTCGAAATTTTGCTAAGACTGAAGGTTGCTGAGTGAAAGGCGTTGGAAATTCCTGAGACTGAAGTTTGAATTTGTTGAAGGTTGATTGAAGAAATTTCGACTTGAAGAGGAATATTGCTGAAGCTGAGAAGGACGACTTGAAGTAAGTTGCTGAAAGAAATTTCAAAGAGTATATTGCTTGTGAAGTGCGCACTTGCTAAGTGTGAAGTACGAATTTACAAAAGTTCAAATTGCTGATTGAAGTTGCTGAAAGTGTTGAATTTGCCGAGACTTTCTAAGTGATTGAAGTTCGAATTTGTTGAAGGAGAAGTTGAGGTTTGCGAATGAGAAATGATATTGCAGCTTCTCAAATTCTTGAAGTCGACTGGCAGCCCCTGCACAATATTTTATTTATTTTCTAAATTAATTTGTTGACGAATGTTTATTGTCCTGCAGATGGCTGAGGCAAGGGTGACTGGAAGGGACAACAATGGTTCATCCAGGCAAGCAGTTATAAAGAAGCTGAGCAAGACATTTATGCCAGAGTCAAAATTCATTTCGAAGTTGGGCAAGCTAACAGATACCAACTTGGGCTCCGTCAACCTAGAAACTTTCAAGAACAGAATGCTGGGGATTGGTAGTCATCGACCTTCGAACACTTCGCACAACATTGTTCGAAGTGGGTTATATCATGACTGAACACATGGAAGCCGGGTGTTCAGGGGCCGGTGATGGAGTCGTAACCGCTACGAGAAAGATCCACGCGAGATCAATCATGTCACGGATGGACAGTTGCTAAAAGCAACCTGCTCACCGCCATTTGTTGTGCAGTCGATTGCATGAAATATGATTACAAATCAAAGGGAGTAGCTGAAGCCGGGTATACGCATTAGAAATGCCACGGAGGCGATCCAATACTCGCTGGATGACGATACAACTAACTACGTCGCAGTACTGCCAAGATAAATCATAAGCCGGATGGCTTAGGCGGGAATCGTGATCTCGTATGATCTTGAGAGTTGGAGGCTGCCCAGTCATTATTTTCAGACGCGGATGTTCTATTACATCCAACCTGCGTCTTTGGAAGGAAAGGATTCGTCAAGTACAATGATGGGTGACAATTTGCCGACAGCTCCACGAGGCACGAGGAAAAGAACAGGCGTTCTATCCTTGGCTCTTACATCATCTACATGCTGGCTCGTATGACGAGGTATAGAGGAATTTCATATAAGGAACCTGTTGGTTGTGGCTCTCATCAGTTTAAAATTCATGAGGCTTGTCCGCAGTCGCATTTGACAAGTACTACCTATTACAAGCGTGTCAATGACGCCTTCACCATGCACATCACGAGACTGCTTCAGGAGCGGATGCATCACAGAATCTCAAGAGAGGCCCAGGAGTTAATTGAAAGGTATGGGTGCTGGTTTATACAGTTTCCAAAGTTTTCTTACATAAGGCTGCAAGGTTTTTCATCATACCCATATAGGCTGCCTAAGTACCCAACCAATAGAATATTGATGTTAGAGATATCTAGGCAATTAGTTGCCTATGATAAAATTCAGAAGAAAAAGAAGAAGGGAGGTGTAGACTTCCCGATTGTCATGGGCAATTCGGATGAAGTGTGTCCTTCATTATAGGCAGCTAGAGAGGCCGAGAGTGAGCTTCAATTCTATCACTTTTCATATCACACCAGCCGACAGCACTATGACCTGCATAATAACATCAAATGGGTACTGTCAGAGGAATTTAAACACAAGGCAAATATTGAGGATTATTGGGCTGATGCATCAGACGAGGTTGAAGTCAAGAAGAGGATGTTCTCTCGGTTGCCAATTAACATGATCAGGGAATGTGAAGTTGTTCCGGTTCTAGACCAGGTGAATGAGGACATGGACGTTGTCCATCCAGATTATGCAGCAGTGAGAGATACTCCACTTCCACTCCTGGATTGGTCAGAACCCAAGGTTGTTGACTTGGACACGCTTTCTATTCCGGTCTTGACATTTACCAGAGCATGGGTTGATAGGCGTGTGACCAGGTTGAAGAGTAAGTCGATTGCTTTGACTTACAACTTGATGGGAGATCACAGGACACCCACCACTGGCAGGAAGAAACAAATCACACGAGGTCCAGAATCCAGAAGGAAGGAGCCAGTTCGACAGGAGCCCATTCAGCCGGAGCCTCCACGAGTTGCAGTTGAATCACCCACGCCATTGGAGACACGTTCTCCAAGTATACAAGAGGTTTCTTTATTTGCTGATCAGAGGAATGCATTGAATAAGGTGCAAGCAGTACAGGAGAATAATCAGCCACCACGAAAAGAATCAGTTGGCCAGAGCGTCAACGCACCTAGTAGAGTTGATCAACAAGATGATGAGGGGACTACTACTGACCCTCAGTTTCAGCAAGAGTTAGAGACGGCTTTGGAAAATGATGATGATATAGTTTCAGGGGATACTCAGCCACTTGAGGACGATGAGCCTCGCTAGAATGATGTAGAGGTTGAACAAGTTCGAGAAGTAGAGGCACAAGAACAGCAGCCATTTGATATATAGTATACAACACTTGATTGGCTCAGGGATAGGATGAGGAGAAGCCCCACCGAAGAGATTGATCCAGCAGTTGAAATGGAAGAGTTTTTGAACAGGATCAGCACACCTCCACAGAAGAAGAGAGCACGGAAGTTTTCAAAGCTATCAACTGATGAGGATGGTTCCCGCACCCTTCACGTAGCCGTGCCACAGGTTGATTGTGACCGAAATGAAGCAGTGCCAGAAAACTACGTGGTCACAACTTTGGAGTTAGGACGCCCCACAGGTGCACAAATTTTAGAAGAATGTGATAACTCCTACCTCGCCCTTAAGGATAGATTATTCAAGAAGGAAGGAAAGTACAAGAAGTTGAAACGAGAGCATAAGGCTTTGATAGGATATGTGCAGCAGTTGTCTCGTTCTCGTGGGCAGGAGATTCCAGTGATAGAGCCTCCAACAGAGATACCTAGAGAGTCAATCAGTGGCTTGTTGGA
>VDFB02065816.1:0-17548 GCA_007258455.2 Sequoia sempervirens
ATGAATCATGACTTCAATGTGAAGGGCAAGATTGTGTGGATGGCTTAGGGATTTGTCATCATCTTCAAAGAAAGAAAGGTAATGTGGGCTAGTAATGTGATTCACCATGCCTTGGAATTGGTCTATATCAATGTTGTTGGGGACATTTGTTGTGCGCAAAGCATCCTCAAGGATCTGCTTATGCCTAGGGGACAACTCTAGAAGCTCTAAGATTGAGATCTGTGCTGGAGTTTTCTGTAACTGATCTACAAGATTGTAGTTTGGTTTGAGAGCAGTGGTGGACTTTATAGTGACATTCTTGGATGCCACTTGCTTAGATTTGTTGGATGGACTTGAACTAGGCCCTCTGAGAATAATAGGGGCTTGACTCCTGGTAACAACATTAAGGGCTTGGGAAGATAACCTAGAATGAGGACCTCTCAGCACCACAACAGGTTGGTTGTCAAAAATAGGGGGAGAGTCATAACCATGCGGGTCCTTACTCCTTATCATATTAACACTTGGCTCCACAACTTCAAGCACGTTTATCACATTTTCTGCCACTATATAGGTGTAGTTGATTGCAGCTTTGCCATTATGTGATTTAGAGGTTTCCCCCTTGTCATAATTAGGCAAAGGTTCCTTAAAAGCCTTATGATCAGCATTGGTATTTAGGCCATCAACTTGAAGCTTTCCACTTTCTATAAAATCTTGGACGATATGTTTTAATTTCCAATAGTTTTCAATAGTATGGCCAGGGCCATTATGAAATTTACAGAATGCCTTGTCATCCCACCAATGTGGCTTAGGATTTGGAATGTGAAATTTTGCAGGATCCTGAGGATGTGCCAAGTTGTTAGCAATGAGAGTTTTGAGAATATCCTCATATGAGTCACCCAATTTGGTAAATTTCCGCTTCTGGTTTTTGGGCCTCTCCTGATATCTTGATTTACTTTCTTGTTGTGGAGGTGCATTAAGCTTCATTGCTTGCACAGCCTTAGTCAAATTAAGAACACTTTGATCTCTTGATTGGGAAGAATCCACAACTCCATCATTGACAACTTGTTTGTTTTGTTCCAATTGTTGTTCTTCCCTTTATCCTTATTGTTGTGTTGACCATTGTTGGTATTATTGTTATGTCTAGTCAAAATGCCTTGTTCTTTTAGAACATCCTCAATGCGGCATGCAGTTTCAATCATGGTATCAAAGGAAGTGAAGACTATCTTTTTGATCTCATGTCTCATTTCAGGCACCAAATTACTAACAAGTATGTCAATCTTTTCATCCTCATGGATCATCCTAGGATACCGAGAGCATTGTCTCCTCCACCTTTGCAAGAAGGTAACAAAGGGTTCCCCCTGATTTTGTTTCAAGTTGCATAGGTCCAACATAGTAACAGATCTTGACAGATTATATGTGAAGTGTTGAACGAATCTATGAACAAGTTCTCTAAAAGTCTTGACAGGAGGAGTGATATTGGTAAACCATTCCATTGCTTGTCCTTTAAGACTCCTAGGGAATAACCTCATCAAATAGGAGTCATCTTGATGGAATTCAAAGCTCGTAGTATAGAACTGATGCACATGGTCGTGTGGATCACCATTGCCATCATATTTATCATATTGTGGGAATTCCACCCTCTTTGGAAAATATTTCATACTCACACTCTTGTCGAATGGATTAGGACAAATTGAGTCTAGTGAGAATGAGCTCTTAGGTTGCATCATTTTTTCCATCATTTACTTCATTTGGCGGATTTCTTCCTCTTGAGAGGGATTTTGCTTTTGTATTTTGTTGTCCACATCAAAATTATAAGGGACTCTGGCACCCTTGTTGATTAGACTTTCCAAGAACTTATCTTTGTTTTGTTCCAAATACCTCTCCACATATTGTTGGAAGATAGGCTCTTGTTGTATTCGCATGAAGTCTTGAGTATCAAAGTCATAATGTGAGCTACCACCTCCATGTTGGGAACTAGGATGTACATGTTGGGAGTGTGGTCTTGAATTTCTGGGAGGAGTTTGCCTCCTATAGTGAGCATACTGAGAGGCCCTTCTTCCTCTAGGACTAGGAGATCTAGAAGGGGTCCTTGACCGCCTTCTACTTCTTGGTGTTTTGGAAGGGGTGGAGGGAGGAGAATTATGTCCACTGTTAGCACCCCTTGTATTGTATTGTTTGTTTAATTGGTGGGCTAACTGCCTATCTTTCTCCTCTTGAGCGAGTTTCCTTTGTACTTCCAATAAAGCTTGGCTCTCTTCCTCAAGTTGTCTAAACTTTTCTTGCTTTGCAGCTTGTTCATCTAGAAAGGCTTTCTTTTCGCGTTCAATTCTTCTAAGCCTATCACTTGTGAACCTCGAGGTATGTTGAAGTGGTGAGCTTGGTCTAGATTGTTTGAACAAGTCATTGGTATATGTTGTATTGACATGAGCATCACGAGGTTCATTGTCTTGGTCTTCATATTGTGACCATTTTTCTTGTTGAGCTCGTCTCTTATACCTTTCATCCCATTGATGGGCATCCAAATATCTTGTATTAATGAGGGGTGAACCAGGTTGATCATCATGAGAAGAATTTCCAAATATCATGTTGTTTCTATGTTGTTCATAGATATCATCAAGATTTTGATCCATGGCTTCCCTCTCCCATCGAGTGACAGTATAACTCATATCCATACCTGAGTGGGAAGGTGCCGAGGGGGTACTCAAGTCACTAAAATGGCTCTTTGGGTCCAAATAGGTTTCAGATTGACTCCTAGGTGACTGGTCAAATATTGGTTCCTTTTCCTTTCTCTTTAAATGATGCAGGCTGGGGTAGTTGGTTAAAGACTATCTGAGGTCGCTTTCCTTGGCTCACTTGATATCTTGTTGTGACTGACATGAAAGGGAGAGTTCAAGTAAACAGACAATTCTAAGAAACGTTAATACTAGACTAGGATAGTAAAAGTTTTCTCTTGTCCGAGAGAGATGGTGAAATAAAACTGTTGCAAATAGGTGCAAACCAACACTGCCACAGAGGTGCTCAATTCTTGGGTGAATACCCTAGCACATATGGATCAGGAGGATGACTTACACAAAGTGTACTAAGTTTGAATTGTATGAAAATGGGTGGACAAGGAGACTACTAGCACTCTCAAGTGTGTTATCAAAGAGTCTAAAAATTTATCTATTTGACAGGAACAATTCCTAATTTGCCAATCTCAAGCAAAATCGCTTATGAGATCAAGGATCACTAATTCAAAAGGTCAAGGACACATAAACCCTAAATACAGAACAGGTCTCTAAAACTGGGACAAGTCACCTAATCAAAGAACTCAATATTTCAGTTTGTTGTTTGTTTGCAAAGATTAAGCAAGTATATCCATAGATTTTGATCAAGCACATAGGTTTCAATCAGACAAGTTGTGATACAAAAAGTAGTCAATAACAGATCTATCAAGGACAAAGCAATTTGATAGTATCGGGGGAGTCTTGTTTGAAGATGTTTGGACAATGTTTAAGACTCAAAAACAAACACATAGCTATCCCTACCAAAGAAAATGGTGAGAAGTCAAAACCTTTGCCCCATTGCTTATGCGCATACGTGCACCTCACACAGCCGTGTCACCCCCTAGAGGGCGCCCGTGTTTTTGGTGTTTCCAAGGGCTCAACAGTGTACGTTCAAAGGTTACCCTTGTAGCAGGGGCCAGTGTCGCAACCGCCTCCAAACGTCCAGGTGTATGCCTATGATGGGAATCGTGTATGATCAACATCACGGAGAGATTTTTTCCCCTCCTTTTGCAAAGGTGTGACTCGCTGAGGAGGTGGTGGGTAGGAAACTAAGCTAGAGGTTTTACTTGGCTTGTTCACAATAACCTCGGTGCAGATTGACTTGGGCCTCATAGCCACACCAACACTGAAAATCACACACCCATAGCGGGGCTTGGGCGGCGCCACTGATTGCAATAAGCGAGGCTCTTCCACTGATGATAAGTCAAGTCATGGAAAAGAAGTTACTATATAGTCTTGAGTCTTTAGACAAACAGGACGTTCTTTAGTATAGTGAGGTGGAATCACCGTGATGGGTCAATGTACTCACTTGGGTCGTTCCCGGAGGTTCAACTTCCGGCAGACCCTCTAAAGGTGACACTGGACATGGCTCGGATTCGGGTTTCTGATTTTCTGATTCTCCCAAAAGGAGAAGAGCATACTTCTCTAGCCCGTCTCTTTACCCAAACATGCTAAACAACCTTAATCACCGAGCTAGTTTCACTTCACCAAATCCACACGCTTTTGGGTTTTTGATTCTCTCAATGAGAGAAGAGCATAATCCCTGACGAGTGAAAGTGCAATATTAAACTATATGCTCTAAAACTAAGATGCTTATAAAATCAAACTAATGTAATCTCAAATGATAAAATTTAAATTTGTAGCATAAGTCTGATGTAAAAATTCGTGATTCTTTCTCTCTTTTTTGAAATGAGAATGAGAGGGCTCATTTTATAGGCAAAAGTGGAATTGAAGGCAAATTCAGAAGCAATGTGGGATAAATAGAAAAATAGAAACAAATCTTGATTGGAATTCTTTTTTTTTAGTTTATTTCCCTTTTAACTAATTTGTTTCCCTTTTTTTCATCACAGGATATTCTTGAGAGGATATTTCATTTATTTTATTTTATTTAAGATGATAATATCTCTTTTAATAAAATAAAATGAGATTATGTAATTTAGAAATGAATATTAATAAAATAAAATAAAATTATTTAATTAAAAATAGATTTAATTAAATAGCATCATTTTATTTAAGTAATATTAACTTCAATTAAATAACATTATTTTATTTATTAAAAGGGATTTATTTCTTTTGATTAAATAAAATTAATGAAGCATTCAAACCTTAGGAAAAATTGAAACATTTGAAATAGTTATGAATTGATTAAGAAATTTGATTTGAAAATGCGACAATCATTGATTCAGAAAGTTGATATTGACAAATTAAATAAATGGGGCCCAAAGTCTAGGTGACCATTTTAGGTTGCATACGTAATATTTTGCATGTGATTTTTTTTTAAAGTGTTTTCTTCGTCATATAGTAATTAATCGTGTGTTGTTTATGTTTGAAATATTTCCCTTTTGCATATAATTATTCATGTGCAATGTTATTTCCAAGATTAATTTCATCAACTATTATTTGTTAATTGTAAGCATGTGATTTCATTTAAAGCTTATTTTCTTATCTGTGCACAATCTGATCATTTATAGTTGTGTGTAATTAGAGTTTTATTTCATTATCTAGTTAGGGTAATCATTGAGACTCAAGGATCGAAATCTTATTTGTGCATATCGAGATTTGTTATTGGCAGTTTATCAGATGAGCTCTATTTTTTTCAGTACATTTTTTGTCATAAACTATCACTCTATTCCTGTCATATATCTTGGCACACTTCCTGTCACAGTTTCTACCAAGAAGCAGGAATAGTAGAATTGAACTTAATTTAGAATTAAATTTTTATTGTGCAATTCTAGGATACTAGTTTTAATAGTATTAAATGAGAATTTAAGAAGTGTCTGTTGGATTAAAGATAGTATTTTATTCATTTACAACATATGCTTTGATTTGAATCTTAGATTAAAAGGTGTGTTTCAATTCAATTCTTAGATCCATCCATCCCCCTTAGTTCATTAGTTTCAGCCCTTAGGTATATTTCCACAACGTCGTTCACAACCTTACGACCCTGAATTGACATTGAGGAGTAAACTAAGGAAATCCCAAAGATTGATCCAAATCCAAACCAAGATAGACTTAAAAGGATAGTTTTACCCATAATATCAACTACAATTTAATCCAATCAGAAGGATCCTCTTTGTTGCTTTCTAATGCAACTCATGAGGTTCCTGAATAAATCTCAAAACCATACCTATTGCATAGGCAATGTCTAGCCTGATATGAGTCAAAAATATAAGATTACAAACAAGTTGTCAATAAAATGTAGCATCAACCAATGATGCAGTGTAGGAATTCTCAAGCTTGACTCTAGATACAAAAGTAGTCGGAGATGGTTTTCAAGTAGTCATGTGAAACTGTACAAGTATATCAAGAGTATACTTACGCTGTAAGAGAGTAATCCCTGAAGCAGACTATCAAATCTCAATTCCAAGGAAGTAGTGCAATAAAGCCTATTCTATCATGTCAAATCTATCTTGAAGTGATGTCTTCACTATTGTAATGGTAGATGAAGTACTCCCAATAATCAAAATATCATCAACATATAGAACCAGTATCAAAATTGAATCATCCTGTTGTAATAGATACACATTAGGATCTAAATGGTATCTAGTAAAAACTAAATATAGGAGGTAGGAATCCATCTCGGCATACCAATCTCTAGGAGTTTATTTAAGGCCATAAAGAGATTTCCTAAGTCTACAAACTAAGGATGAATCCTGAACAAACCCTAGTGGTTGTTCCATGTATATTTCCTCCTCAAGGTCTCCATGAAGAAATGCACTCTTCACATCCATCTGATGTATATTCCATCCATGTATTGGATCTATAGTAAGTGTGATTCGAATCAAAGTCATCTTAGCAACTGGTGAAAATATTTTTGTATAGTCATGAACACATGGAAATGGGTGTTCCACCTTTTGGGGAGATGGAACTTGGACCTATTTTTCACTCTAGTTCATCAAGAAACCTAGATCCCTCAACCAAGTGACTCAATTGAGGGATGGCTAGGGGGTCCCTTGTGTGATTGGATGGGGGTTCACCATTAAATGAAGCTTCAAAGGAGAAATGTGAACACTTATGCACAAAACCCTAGAAACTTGAAAGCATGAAATTAGATTGATGAGCTGCAATCAAACAGAAAGGTACTTGGGAGAATGATGGGTTAAAAGCAAGGTCTAAAATTCTAAAAACTTTCTTTTTGAAGTACACTATGATTGATATTCTAGGTTGGATGATTTAGTCCTACTACAGGGTTCTAGGCAGAATCAGGAATCTTTTGATGACTAATCAAGATCTACAGAAAGATGTCAAAAGGGTATACTAGGACTAATACACCCAGTTGGGTGATTTAGTCTTGTTGCTAGGGTTTGACTAATATTTTTGTAGCCTCTAGTGATCTTATGTAGCTTCCTTATTTTCTGATCTTCAAGTTTGAAAGTATAAATTCTGGCCTATAGGTGAGTTTTCGTGAAGATGAAAACTTCTTGACAACTTTTGCAACTTTTTCCTCGAAGGATCTTCAAGCTCCAATTCACCTAGATCTACAAACACACTTCAAGAGAGAAAAATATTGTTTTGTTAGGGAATGGGGATTTTCTTTGGTCAAGCCCTATTTTGGTAATTAAACCTTAAAATGAAATGAAATAGCATGAAGGAATGATGAATGAACAAATGATATGTTGTAACTCACCAAACCCTTGAAATTAAGGTTGCAAACCTATGTGAAATGGCTTTAATAGATGTGGATCTTGACTCTTGATTGAATTTTTGAAACTTTTTCTTGAATTCTTGCTTGAATCATGAAACCTACATCATAAATGTTAGCTCACAAATACACATGATGCATGAATACTTTGACATGATGCTTGAATCTTGAATGTAGCTCCAAATGCTTGATGATTTTCTCTTGAATGCTCTTGATCTCATAAACTTTCCTTAGGAATGACTTGAAAACTTTCTAGGATGCTTAGATATTTGAAATTGCTAGCTTGTTCTTCTTAGGATAAACTTAATGAAATAACCTTATATTTATACTTTTTTATTCCTTTAATTTCTTGAAATTACAACACTACAAGCTAACATTCAAAAATTAAATCTAAGGATAATAAAATCTTGCCAAGAATTTGAATTAAAATGGGTCCTAGGTTAAAGTGGAACTCATACTCCAAGTTGGGCATATGAGTCCCAAAGGCTTAAACCTGGGACACAAACTTCGAGAAGTGTTATGTTCAATGTGACATTTAAAATCAGGTCTCGAGACCTAGGGAGGACCCATATACCCAAAGGGGTGTATGAGTCCCAGATCCCTAAATCTGGAACACATAGCCAAAAACATTAAATTATGATTTCTCATTTATGATATGTCAAGATTATCCTTAGAAAAATGCATTTAATCAGGCTTTTGGATGCAAAATAGGACCAATTAAGGCATAAATAAACCAAATTTTAACAGGGAGGACCCAAACAAGTGTGAAAATGTAAAGGGATAAATTTTTCTACACTACAAGTCAATGTCTGCAAGTTGTGAAAAACTTTTGGCAACCAACCTTGCTTTGTACTTATCAACTAACCCATCTGCTTCAAATTTATTTTGATATATCCACCTACATCAAACTATCTTCCTTCCCTTAGGAAGTGAAGTCAAATCCCAAGTGTGATTTCTTATCAAGGAATCATATTCCTCATCCATAGAAATATTGCACTCCAGTATGTCTAATGCCTCTCTGAATTCCTATGGATCAAAAACTGAAGCAAAGAAGGCTTGTGGCCCCACTAAAAAAAAATTCTTAAGCTTTCTATCAACTACTAAATCTTGTACCCCTATGTCTACCCTATGTAGAGTGTGAGATGTGGGTGAGTTTAGTGCAGAAATATCAACTTCCAATGCAATCCCTGATTTAGATGAAGATGAACCCTCATCATTATTGTCACTAACTAGAATAAGATATTGCATTAGGAATCTACTAAGAATTATCTGAATCATTAGTACTATAATAAAGATCTGAAGAGTCCACAATATGTTGAGAAGTGTCAAGTATAATTTCAAGAGATGTTTCTTGAAACTTAACACTTCGCTCAATAAATAACTCATGTATGGTAGGGTGGAGTAAGCAATTACCTTTTGCACCATCTAGATATCCAACAAAGATGCATGGTTTGGATTGTGGATCCATAGCCTTGTGATTTTCTTTTTGAATATGTGTCATGGCATGAGAGCCAAAAACTCTAAAATGATCAATTGTTGGTTTTCATCCTTTCCAAGCTTCAAAGGGGGTGATACCCTTCAAGGCTTTATGTGGAACTCTATTATCTATGTAACATGCATAGTTGAATGCTTTTGCCCAATATGATGGTGTGAGGACCTTACAATGAATCATGCAATTAGTCATCTCTTTTAAAGATCTATTTTTCCATTCTACAACACGATTATGTTGAGGAGTATATGGAACTGTGTGTTGTAGATATATCCCCTCTTATATGTAAAACTACTCAAAACAGTTGTTGAAATACTCACCCCCATTATCGGTTTGAAGAACCTTGATGACTTTCCCTTATTTTTTTTAGCTAGAGCTTTCAAATCTTGAAATGATTCAAACACTTATGATTTATTTCCTAAGGAAGCAGGCCCATGTAAAAGTGTGAGAAACCATCAATAATGGTGAGAACATATCTATCCTTTGTAAAATATGGATGGGGAAAAGCCCCTTAAACATCACTTTGAACAAGTTCTAAAACTTGTGTTTCCCTCCATGATTTTCCTTTGTCAATTTTTCTTTTTGGATTTTTTCCAAGTGCACAACCTTCACAAAGCCCTTTAAAAAATTTAACCTTAGGTAATCCCTTGACCATAGTCTATTGACATAGTTGCTCAAGATAGTGGTAGTTAAGATGGCCAAACTACTCATGCCATAATTTGCTAACTTCATCTGAATGAGTTAGTAGTGCTTTTGGAGAAATATATGTGGCAAAATTGGAGAAGGTATATAATTTGGATTGGTGATTTTCCTCCCCTATTACTACCAAATCGTTGCTTTTTAATTCTCTTATCTCAACTGAATTTGGAGATAAGTATACTCTCATTCCCTTCCCTAAATAAGTTATTTGACACACTGAAAGGAGATTAGTTGAAAGAGAAGGTAGGCTTAGAATATTTGAAAATGTTCCTCCTTCAACTTCAATAGACCCTCTCCCTTTTACCAATGTTGGGGGTAAAAGCACAAACCTGTGTCGCACTTTATAAAGGAATTGGCCAATAGCAAAAAAAATTATAAACTTCGACCACATAAAAGTGATCTTTATGTTTAAAATTTCAAAATGATGTAAACTAATGAAATGTAGAACTTTTGATGAAGTTTATTCATGTAATTTTTTAGATTTTAAAAATATATATATATTTTTTTATCAATTTAAGAACATATTTTGGAATGCTGAAAGTTTCAGAAAAAAGTGACGTTCATTGGACATCAAGAAACAAATTGAAAAAAACTTTATTTTACCCTAAAAAGATTTCTCCAAATAGGTAACTTCAATATCTAGTGCATGGGAAAAAACCAAATTTTGATGTATATTTTTCTTGTAATAACATTTTAAAGTCAAACTTGTCAGAATTTGACAGTTTTCATTAGACATCAAATATTGTCTATTTTGTTAATCATTTTAAAATCAAATTATACCCTTTTTGAGAAGGACTCTCTCCTATAGTGCACTATATATTTTTCAAAAAAAATAATATGTTTTACTATATTTTTGAAATTTCTAATCAGCCCATTTTCTAACTTTTAACAGCCTACTTGCATTATTTTAAAAATAAAATATATTTAAACTAATCAAAACATTAAAAAATACACATTTGGATTCTCCACTTCGAGCTCTACAAAAGGGTATTTTTCTTTTTTTAGAAAAATCATTTTGACTGAAGAAGAAATACTCTATTGAAGTTGAATGTTTCAAAAAACTTGAAAAAAATGTGAGTTGGCTACCAAGTAGGATGCCAACTAGATATGTTTGGCCGGAAAATTTCCGGTTGAGCATATTTCAATCGAAACCCTCTCGATTGGAACATACTCAACCGAAACATGATCGGCAGATAAGTGATCGATCAAAATATTTTAGGCCGAAAACTATACATATAAATAATTTTTTAAGATTTTTTCAACTCAAGAAAATTCGGTAAAATACAAAGGAAGGCTTATTTCAAACAAAAGAAGGCTTATTTCAACAAAACAAGGCCTATTTCAACAAAAGAAGGCTTATTTCGATAATAGAAGACTTACTTCAACAACAAAAAATGTATTTGGACAATAGAAGAGCTATTTTTGAAGGTACATTAATCTTCAACTTATAATTGATTATGTCACTCTTTTTATGGGTACATTTATAGTTATTTTTCACTATTTTTCATTTGAATATGGTTGAGAACTAGGGTTATTAGGTTATAGTGTACACATGTACAAGGACCCACAATTTTCAATCATTCAAGTGCACCTACAAACTTGTACTATAAACTTTGTAAAAATATGCTTAACTTCACCTAGTGTGTTTTAGATAATCATTATGTATTATGTTATTCAAAGATACTTCTCCCTTATTTATGCATGAAATTTTTTCATCTTATGATGATATTCATTCTACATGTCATGATGATTAGATATGTCCATAGAGCCATGTTCTTTTTATATCCTTCCTTATTTTATACATTATGTTGTGTTTCATGATCACTATTCTCCCATAGCTCATGTGAGACCTATCAATATTCATTTAGATATATGCCTCTCAATATTCATTTAGATATATACCTCTCAAGTGCACATCCTCCTTATTCCTTGGACTTATCTATATTTTGTGGACACCTTTGTACCTTCTTTAGGTAGAACTTCCTCTATGTTAGTTCGTGTAGCACTTATGTGCTCCATTCTCCTTCCTCATTTTTCTTTGTTGAGGATATTCGTGTATTCTATTTTATTCCCATGACCACTCACTCAATTGGATTTTATTGAAAATTATGTTGATTCCTTTCTATGGATCCTCTCCTTCAAATGTGACTACCTTGGCCATGTATATTTTATCATCAAAAATTGACTAGATCTTTCCAAACCTTATGTTTGTCCAAGTTTTCCCATGCTCTTGGATTAGGTTGGCACATCTTAGGTTCACTTGAATTGATTGTGTGCATTATACTTGGAGATCAAGTCCCCTTCTTGAAAATCCATACTTGTGTTCTTTTCTAACTTCTTCATGCCCTATAACCAATAAAAATAATCTACTTGTTATCCTTTCATGGTGTGTGTACTATCTTCCTCCAAAATTAAGGTTTAACCAAAATTTCCTTTTTTAGCCCATGTTTTATTCATAAATAATTTCACATACCCTACATTTTACATTCTTGAACTACTTGTGCAAGTTTAGATTCCCCTTTTCTCAAGCATCCTCTAGAGTTCCTCATTGCTAGATGCTTCATCATGTGATTCTCAAGATATTAGATCTAGTTTATATTTCTTGTGAACACATTATTTTTTATCTCATGTGTTATATAGATCTAATGCTAAATAATGATCTATCTTCTTTGAATACATTTTAAGGTTCTATGTACATGATACATGTAACAATACCCCTTCTTTGTCTCTAAACTAGTTTTGTAGTTCAAGGATCTCCATGACATGCCTTTTTAATGATGATCTCATTGGATTTCCTTATCACATGTGATATTGAAAATTACGAGCTTGAATGTCTTGTCAAATTTATAATGAGCTAGTGATCTACACATTTAGGTATATCGAACATGATGTTTCTCTTTCTATGTTTTATAGTATACTCATTTTATTAAAAAGATTTGCATATTGATGCATTTAGTGGTGATACTAAGTGATATCACAATCTAGTGTACTTCTAGTTACATGCTAAATATTTTCAAGTGATATATACCAAATATTCTCAATGTGCATTGTTTGCAATTTATGCATTTAAAGAAATTTTAATTGATGAACCTTTATTGTACAATTTATACATGTATTTAAATAAATTTTAATTGGTGAACCTTATCATTCTATATATCACTAGAGAAATGTAACATAAGTAATGTAGGACCATTATATTCAAGTTAAAACAATTCAAAATTTGAGTATGATGATAATATTGTTGTAAGATCTTCTTGGGGACTTGAATTCTTTTAATATCATTAGTTAAGACCTATTTTCTTCAAGTCTTTAATTTTTTTTATTTTTTATTTTTTTATGTCAATACAAATACTAGACAATAATCCAGTATTTGGCTCATGTTAATTATTTCTTGCATGTTTTGTACACATGAATTTTCCCTATATATGAATTTTAGATGATGCTTGAGGTTATAGAGTGCTTATAGTATAAATATATGGTGCAGGAGCACCCTGGAACAAAAGTTGTCAATCTAGGTTGATTAGGATTAGACTCTAGGTGTGAGTTAGTTTGTCATTAAATAAGGTCTTGAAGAAAATTTTCTATTGTATTGAATCATTTTAGATGAATATTAGGTGTTTAGAAGGTCAAGTTTGAAAAAAGTACAAAATATTGAAAAGTTGAAAAGTTGTCATCAAAAATTGCAAAATTGCCTTGTAAGGGAATACCAACGGTCATAAGCATTCAAAAGTTAGTTTTGGAAGGTATGGTGGTTTATTTTGGTTCAAGGGGGTCTATAAAGGCTGGAAACATCAATGTACATTCTCTCTTGAATATTTGAATACAAAACTCTTTGAATTATCTCTATTTTCTACAGATTTTCTTGTTTCTCCTTCATTTGTTGTGTTGGTACAATCCATATAGGGGCGGTTTGAGAAAAATTCCTTTTGAATCTTCATGGGGCATGTGTTAACTTGTATTTCCATTGGTTTTGAGCCTTTAACTCAAGAATTGGTGGAATTTTTGCTTGTTTTTCTCATTGCAGGTCAGTACCATGTTTCAAGGGTTTGAGGGCTTAAAAATGGTATTTTAGGCCATTCCACCTACTATTCCCCATTGTATCTTGGTGGAATGACTAAATAATGCTTTGGCCATGTTTTTTTTTGGTCTTTGGAAGCAGGGGAGCCTGTAAGTGGTTTTGGGAATGGTGCCCTAGGTAGTTCCCTTGTGTTTTGTGTGAAAAAAAAGAGGTTTGAACCATGAGTTTGAAGAAATTGTGATTGAACCAGTTATGTGTTGAATCCTTGAGAAAGTGAAGGGATAATATAGTGATTTTGAGTTGGTGGCCAAGTTTGGAAAGGCCTGGAAAGTAATTTTTCAATAAAACCCTAGATAATAGCCTAAAAGTGGGAGTTTGTGGTTTAGGGTACTTGCAGTCCATACATTGGTGAACCAATTATGGATTTGGGGGTTTGGTAACATGTGGAAGGTTTTTCCATCAAGTTTTAAGGTCTGAGGTGTGCTTTGTTAGGTGTTTCTTTGGAAAATAGGGCTAATTTTCCCTTGGTAGCAGCAGAAAAGCCTCAATTTGAGGGCTTTGATCCAAAAGAGTCATCTGAAATATTGAGGTATGGTGTAAAGGGATATGAAAGGCATCTGAAACAAAAAAAAAAATTGTGGGTTTATGTTGATTTTGGGGAGTTAGAGCCTAAAAACGTTGTTGGGAGGGCTACAAGGCTTGTAGGTGCCTAAAAGGTGAAATGTGAGGTAATAAGGTCGCAAGGTTTAAGAGGTGGTTTGATCATGTTCTAGTTGAGATTGTGAGTGGAAGACAACCCCCCTACTTACATCAATATATGAGCTCATTATGTTTAAAACCAATGTTATAATTTATTTTATTTTTTTAACTTTGGCATTAAAACAAATGAACAATATTTAGTGTTTTATTTATGCAATATTAACTACATTCATTGAAAGCATGTGTGTAGATTTGTATGCAGGTGAATTCAAATTTGAGTAAAATTTGTGATGGGGAGTAAAAGGACTAGGAAGAGTATGATCAAAAAAGAGAGAAGAAGAGAAGAGTGAATGAAGGAAAATATACTCAAGAACAACACATAGAAATTATTGATGACCAAGGTGACGTACAGGTACAAGAACATATTAAATCTAGTAATCAAAAAAAAATTTGTGGTATGGAAAATATGATGGAGGTGGATGAGGATCCTCTTTTCAATAATATTTCATCTGAAGATATGTTATCAAAAAGCATAAATTAAAATTACAAAATAATATGGGATGAATTTTTTGAAGAAAATCTTCTAATTGGAAGAGCACAATTATTTGCAAAGTTATTTAGGTGAAAAAAAATGGCCCCTATTTTGGAGTTGTTAGGGGTCAATAATATTAAAACGTCATCAAGTTCATTAAAAAAAACAATTGTTGAATACTTGCAAGAAGCATTGAATTGTATTGAAAACAAGAGTCGAGCTAGTGATCCAAGTGTTTGCACCTAAAGCATTAATATTTGGGTGATCCCATAATAGCGGTTTACAATTTTTGGCCAAACTGGACACTGAAATTATTATTTTTAACTAAATCTTCACATTCGGGCACCTATAGCGGCTAAACTGTGAGGAATTTGAAGATAGTGCAAACTAGAGTCTCATCAAATTTTATGCGTAGATCCTAAAAATATATATTTTTAAAATTTTTGGAATCAAATTGCACTTCTTTTTCATCTCTCCCATGAAAATAGATTTTCATAAAACAACATTTTAAAGTGATGCACAGAGTATAATGCATAAATTTTTTTCCATGAAGGATAAATTCAAATTCTTTCAAATTTAGATTTAACTTTGATATCTAGTGCTTCCACTTAGCCCGGTTAGATAGTTTTTATTGAATATTTTTCCTTAATCAAGTTTCAAAGTCAAAACAAATTACAATTGAGACAAATCTGTGTATACTTGGCGTAGCTTTTTTTTGTGGCCATATCTCAAAATTTTATTTTATTTTTTTTGTTGGATCAAAGGACTTCTATTATCTGGTGCACTCATATTTTTTGCCAATTTTGTTTTGATAATCTTCTATTTGTTACTCTCCACCTCTTGAGAAGAAAAGAAATTCATTTTCGATGAAAACCCTATGTTTAATAAAACTTAAAAAACAAATGCATAACAAAACCAAAACATATTAAAATTATATTCATTGGATAGCTTGTTTGAGGAATACCATAATCATTTGAAATAAATTTGAAATGAATTCATTTGATCCCCCAAAATCTAAATCAAAAGTGATTTTTTATCAGCATTTTGATAGGTGTAAAGGAGACGCATTTATAGGTATGGTTTAAAACTAGCGAGGTTCTATCCAAGGGGGTTTGATCTAAAGTGATTTGATCAAACCCTCTTCAATTGGAATCCTTAAAATGGAACTTTTTAAGGCTTAAATCATTATATTTTCTAAAAATATGTGATTTCAGCTAAAATTTGTTCCTCTCAGGAATTGTAAACTACTATTATGACAACACGGTATAATTTCTAGTAAGAAATTATCACATAGAAGACAAGTTCAAGAAATTTATGAATTACTAAATGTTTCTAGGAGAAATTTTCAAAGGTATATTGAAAAGAGAAATAAAATAGATGAAAATGTTTAGAAAAATTAGGTAAATATTTGTAGGGTTCCCCAACAATATAGAATTTTAGAAGATGGAAAGAAACATGTGGTTGAATATTGGACCAACCACTCTCTTCTTTCTTCCAATAGAAGGGATACTATAAAAATAATAGGTGAAGATGGTACAAAAATTTCTCATCCAAAACATTTTATAGATACAACACAAAATGAACTTTTTGAAGCATTCAAGCAAGAATTTGCAAATGTGAAGATTTTCCAAAGGATGTTTGAGACACTATGACCATCATTTGTACATATAAATAAAGTATGTGAAAATTGTTGTTTTCAAAATCAAGTTGAATTTGATCTACACCTACAATCATATAAAAAATATATGGCAATAATTGATCAAAATATAGCCATCCCTAGAAGCACAACACAATTTGTGAAGTCTCTTGTATGCGAAAAATCAAAAGATTCAGATGAATTCAATGTTTAGTGTATAAAAATTATATGTAATGATTGTGGAAATTTGAAGAATCTTTTACAAGTTGACAATATTGAAATGCAAGTTATTTGGAAGAGATTTGAGTATGATAAATACTCAACGAAGTCAGGAGTCGAGGCCAAAAAAATTGTTCTCAAAGAGAGTGGATTTCCTTACAATGAATTTATGAATAAATTTCGCAATATCATATATCCACATATCCAAAATTTTCATGGTGCAAGATGGAAAGCTAAGCAATTTTGTGATTCAAAGAATTGCTTATCACCAGGTTGTATTCTCTCTATTGTATATTTCTCTGAGAACTATACATTTAGTCCTCAAACTGAGATTCAAAGTCAATATTATCATTCAAAGCAAGTTGCAATCTTTGTGCAAGTTTGAAATATGCATGTCAAGTTTCATGTAGATGGTTTACAAAGTAGCAAAGATGATAGAATTATCATCAAAGAGGTTCACTTTTATATCAGTGATGATATGGGTCATGATAGAAACTATGTAGCTCATTGTTTCAAAATGATTTTTGAATACCTAAGATGACATGGCATAAATGTTGAACAACACTGGATATGGTATGATGGATGTGCTGGTAAGTGTTGATTTTTTAAAAAAATTAATTTATTTACTTTTAACTTTGAGACTTAAATTGTTCAATTAGTTATATAATATGTTGTGTACACATGTATACATGTATATATATGTACATATATCTAGTTTTTTAAAACTAATTTGTTTGAATGTAATTATTTGTAACTTCATAGGACAATTTAAGTTTGCAAAATATTTTGTTTGGTTAAGCCATCAACATGCTATATGTGGCACCAATTTTTTGTGGAATTTTTATGAGAGTGGATAGGAAAAGGAGAGCA
>VDFB02065817.1:0-24241 GCA_007258455.2 Sequoia sempervirens
CTCAAAAACTACACCCCAAATGGATTGGAGCCTTGATGGCAACATTAACAATACAACTTAACAATTGCACCATGCTACTATTGGCAGAAGACCGCAGTCTTCAAACATACCAAAGTACTATAATTCCACACAATAATTGATCAATAATTACATGATCAACGATAATGTAATTCCACACCATAATTGTTCAATAATAACATGATCAAAGATAATGTAATTCCACAATATAATTGTTCAATAATTACATGATCAAAGACCAAATGGAAAATGAATATTCTTAGCCTCTCATCCTCTCCTATAGTTCCTTTTATGTGCAATTGAGGAGATGGTTAGATAAAATCTTATAGGCTTCTTTGGGTCCTTGGCACTGACGGTGGGGTGATTCCACTTGCACGAGGGTTCGGGAAAGCCTCTACTTTGACCATTGCACTTTCAACACCTTCAACTTGTAAGAAACCCATGAATATAAATGACTACATTCAACAATTAACAAATGGATATAAGGAAAAGGAAACATTAGATCTAAGTGTAAAGAAAGAGAATCAGTAGCGGGAGAGATGAAAGTCTTATTTGAAAATGCAGACAACTTTCATAACACATTTATATATACAAAATCAAATCATTTATATGTACCTGTGGAGGAGAAATACTATTGAAAATAAATGAGAAGGAAAAGGAAAAATTAGAAAGACCATGAAATGTCACAAATAACCTAGGCCTGATTTTTTCGCTTCTTTGATAAAAATTGAAGGAAATAGAGAAATTGAGTAGGCTAGTCTCAAGAATCAATAAAATCGGGCTCAATCTTATTAGTGTCATTTCTTCACACCCGTCACTTCCTTGTTCATCCTTGCCCTGTAATGTGAAGAATGTTAATGTCACATAAAATTGAAATGTCTGCAACAAATTCATTCAAATTATGAAAATGCACATTCAAAAGTAGATTTCAAAATTACCCTTTCTTCCTTTGAAAGAACCAGGGACAGTGTGTTTTCCAATATACTGACAAAATTAACATATTTGTAATAAAAATGAAATTTTCTAAATGAAATCACAAAGACACTCTAAAATCTGAGCAACAAGCGACTCTAACGACACATATTACAAGCAACCACAAATGCATAATTTAAAAGGGAAAGTTCAAGAAAGTAGGAGTTTCCTATTTCTCAAAGATTTATGCCCAGGAAAACAATCTTCTCCCTAGGCACCCTTTCTTCTTCCTACCCTGTTGAGGCACATTTTCTTGTCCCAAATGCACACTAACTTGCTCATGCCCACCACTTCCTTCTCCATCCTTGACCTCTAATGCCAAGAATGTAAACATCACATCAAATTCAAATACATGCAACCAATTCATTCAAAATATCAAAATACACGTTAAAAAGAAGATTTCAAAATTACCCTTTCTCCTATTTTCTTCCACTTTCCCTTTCTAAGTATGCATCCATGGTTGCCTGTAATATGTAAAAAAGTTGGAAGTGTTATGAGATAGTTAATGTTCCAAAATTTATTGCACCATCTATTGTAAGAAAGCATATAGTTTTTCAATCATAAGAAACAAAATTTTAAGGTGGACTTCCTTACATTCTTGGTGCATAGGAAACTAAAACTTTTGACAAGAAAATAACTGACAGGGGACAGTGTGTTTTCTAACACTGCAAATAATGTGAGCATTTTTTTTTCTTACAATCAGATGAAGATATTGAAATGCCATTTTTACTATTACAAATAATATTTAATACAATTATTCATTTGAAAGTATCCATGATGAGAAAAATAGTCGACCTCAAATGATTTAAATGTCAACCTTTTTCTTTCATTTATAAGCAAGCTACCGTAAACAATAAGACTTCAGGTGGCATTGCCTACTGACATATTTAATATTAAAATAAATAAAATGCACATTATAAACACACAACCAAACGATTATTGTCACAATAAGCATAACAAAAAGTGGTCATTGAACAAGAATTAAGAAGTGAGTCACAACCCTGTGTTTTCCATCCTGCAACTATTATGTGCACTAATACATTTGACTGCAAAATACGACGAAACTGTCCAACGAAATATGTAAAATTTGATGTTCGTCGGGTGCTTGTAAAATTTGATGTGTAATTTCCAATTTTTTGAAAGTTTATCCCCAAAGTTCGTTGAAATGTTGGCTATTATTTTCATCGAATTTTCAACAAACATGAAAAATAAAAAAAAATCAAATTGTGGCTGACATAAAGAAAAGTGAGTTCGTACCTAATTTATTGTGACAGTGTTTTACTCTACTTGAGACAGTTTGTGGAGAACTAAGGACGAATTTCCTGGGAAAAATCAGAAAAAATTTAAGAAGATATCGCCAGGTTGAGGGTAGTCATTGTCTTTTTGCAGAATTCAATTGTGAAGTCAGATTTGTAGTTCTAGGTTTGAAAATCATATTTTAAAGCAACATCTCATCAGATTTCATTTTTAGAGGTTAAGGGTTTTGAGAATTTCATGTCCAGATTTTGTTGTGTGGAATCACCATAAGATCACAATGGAGAAACAAATTCTTGTGATTGTAATTATGTGATCTATAACTGTATTGGTCATGTGGCATAGTTGTGTTATAACAAATACATGATGCATTCATGTGTGACCCAAGTTTAATGTGGCTATGTTGTGATAGAAATGGATGCACTCATATAATGTAGTTAATTCAGGTTGTATAATGTAGGTGTCAATCATCATTGGGTGCATTCAGGTTGTCTCAAGTTTAACAGGTTAGGATGTAATTATAGCATGATCGAAGAGTGATTACCTCTTGCTGCAATAAAGAGCCTATAACTCTGGTTGATATGCAGAGTGGTTGTGTTATATCAATTATGTAGTGCATTCAAGCACAACCCATGTTTAATGGGCTATTCTATAGAGTGATCAAGATTTTCTAAACCTTATGAATGTTACTTGACATATATTTGCATAATCTCAAATTCCTTCAGAGGCTTTTGAAGTATCAATGTATCCTATATAGGGTTTAGAATGATTTCTTTTAATTACGAAAATAAATAAATGATGTATTTCTCTGTAATTAGATAATGTGGAGATCTCCTAAATTTTCCCCAACACACTATCCTCTTTGGCACTGTATTCATTACTCCAGCTACTAGGTTTTTGCATGTGACATCTTTAATATCTTCATGACTGTGGCTTTTAAATAGATCTCAGTCATTGCTTTAATCATTTTCATGGTAACCCTTGAGTTCCATAATCCACCTTTAATCTCTTCTCAGAATGTTGTCTTAAGCTAGACTGCATAATATGCATATAAAGCAAGTCCTTCATACCTGCCATTGTTCCAAACCACCACTCACTGACTTGCTTCAAATGTTGCTTCCATAAGCACAATAGCATGTTTTAAAATCATGGTTGCCAATGATTGACCATTAAGCTCACCACTTTCATCATGAAGATACAATGAGATTTTTGTCTTCAAACTCAAGGCATTATGGAAGATAACATTGTGAATTGTTTGTTGTGTATGATTCATTTTCTTGCACATTATTTATTAGTTTTGCTAACTTCCTTAAGATCGGTATTGCACCCAGTCAGAATCGTGTCACCACTATCACTTGAAGATTCCTTTCATGAGCATCCTTCTATAAAATCAAACTATGCCCTATAGACTGCCTACTTACTACAGGGGACTCATTGTTTCATGGTATTGTAGTTCTTAAGATCCTTCAACCTTATTGACACTACTTCACAGTCCACAAGGTATTATTTACTATTTTCCCATCTTTGATGAGTCTCAAAACACTGCTCAAACATGCAATCCACTACCTCCATTATACAATATTAATGGCTAAGAAGAAACATTGAACCTATGATTACCACTGTTACTTCATTTGGACAGTCATTCCCTGATTGCATTTGCCTTGTTTAACACTACCAAAAGCATTTGAAAAACCCTTAAGGTTAGCAAGGGGGTAAGGAAACTCACTGTTAAAATCTCCACTTTACTATGCAAGGTTTGAGCTTTATTATCTTGTCATTGCTTAGCCTATTTTTGACTGT
Organism: Sequoia sempervirens; assembly: GCA_007258455.2. Classification (NCBI taxonomy): domain Eukaryota; kingdom Viridiplantae; phylum Streptophyta; class Pinopsida; order Cupressales; family Cupressaceae; genus Sequoia; species Sequoia sempervirens. The sequence goes on from VDFB02065817.1 coordinate 4,045, forward strand.
CACATCTCAAGTGAGACTGCTATTCTTCCATCAGATTGCATTTACAAATGTCACTAAGCTGCTATTAGTGCTGTTTATTGGCTAATCTTTAGATTGCAAGATTTGTTATTACTCTTACAATGTCTCAATCTTTCGTATTGCAACCTCACTTAATCCGGGCTATAGTTATTGTTTATATTTCTACGGCTGTCTAGGGCTCTGTACCCCAATCATGCCCTACCAATGCTTATGTTGTTTTTTATTAGGGCTCTCTCAATGTTGAGGGCCCTAGGGATAAGCTTGTCATAAGAAGTGACACATTGCATCTTTAACTAAAAGGATAAATCCATATTGACATTAACAATGATGATTCCGACTCGTTGCTCCTTAGGAATGGGTCACTTGCTCTTACTAGCTTGCTACCTCCATTGTTGTAGGAATTTTGTGATCAAGTTCAATATTTTGATTTTAGGAGTCTTAACGGATGGAAATCATAGTAAAATCGGAATTTAATAAGTTTTGGAATTAGCATTGTAAAGTATTTTTTGGGGTCATTAACTTCAAACTATCTTCTCTTTTGCAGGGGTGGTTGCATGCCAAATTTTTTTGGTGTAAAATATCAGAATTATTAGATTATGTTACCTGTCTATGAATAAAAATTATTTGAGTGTGAGTTTGATATTTTTTGAAGATCTAAATAGTCAAGCTTGGTAAAGAAAAATCATGTCAGATAATATTAGTCTAGAACAAAATAAAGAGACACTTGATAGATTGTGTGCTAGATTGAAAAGAAAAGGTGATGGGAAATGTTATTGTCCTTGCAATAATTGCAAGGGCTTAAAGATGAGAAGACTTTTAATCACAACAGTTGAGAAACATTGTAGGCAGCATGGTCACATTGAAGGGGGGCATGATTATCGCCCATTGGTAAGTTGTTCATTATATGTCTTTATATTGATTGAATTTGTAAATGTTTATATTGTTTTAACATTATATATATATATATATAATCACTTGGATCATGATCATGGTTTATTTGTGTCTATCATTATTATAAAGGTGCTCGAGGCAGATGATATGGATTATCATGGCCTAGGAGAATGGTTTTGCAAAGGCATCAACATGGTTTGAATACCGTAAAGATGAAGCACGATCCTATGGGTAAAGACGCATCATACGTAAAACATTTCTGAAGATGAGATGGTACTTAATACATTGACCGCCACATTTAGTGGCGTGAGCTGATCATGATGATCAAGATGACTTTGATGATGTTCATGATTTACCCGTACTTGAGAAGGCATACGAGCCCCTTTATGAAGGCTCTGAAACAACTCTTCTCTCTGCTGTATTGTTGTTGTTAAACTTGAAGGTTATGAATGGTTTAGCAAACATAGCAATCTCACGGATGTTAAAGTATGTCATATATGTCATCTCTTTTCATCTATTGTAATTGTTGTTAGTTCATCACTAGTAAATAAAGGATGAAATATGTACCATTAATATTCTTTATATGAACAAATTATTTTTTGTTGTAGATTGATTGGTGAATTTTTGTTACCACCATCAAATATTTTACCTCACTCATATCGAGATTTATGTGCCATTATGAAAGATATCGAAATGGAGTATCAAACAATAGATGCATGTCCCAATTATCATATTATATATCATAAACAATGGGAATTTGCAACATAATTCCCGGAATGTCATATCAGTAGATATCAAATAGATCAAATAACAAAAAAGGTGCCTCGCAAGGTTCTTCGTTATATTCCCATTATTCTACGTATGCAACGATTATTTAGGTGCAAAAGCTTAGTGCAATTGATGGATTACCATGCACATAATAGAAGTGGAGATGGCATTCTTCGAATGCCTGCAGATGGTTCTGCATTTAGGGACATGGAGGAAAAATGGCCACACTTTAAAGAAGAACCTCGTAATCTCAGACTTTCATTGGGAGCGGATGGTGTCAATCCATTTGGAGAGATGAGATCTATTTACTCAGTGTGGCCTATTTTTGTTATCAACAATAACATTCCTCCATGGATGTCAATAAAGAGGGAGCACATAATATTGTCAATGATTGTTCCAGGTATTTGTTTACATCAATTTTCTTTAACGTAGTAGCATCTCATTTGTCTTATTTGTTGCATAATGACTTATATTTTTTTCATTCAATAGTCATGTACATTAGTTTATATATATTGCAGTAAAATGGTTATAATAATTATGTAATGTTTATGTTCATTCAACTAGGTAAGTACCAAGTTAAAGATATGAATGTATATATCGAGCCTCTTATCAACGAGTTACTAAAGTTATGGAATGGCGTCACTATGTATGACGTCTCCAAACCAATAGAACAAAGACAATTTCAATTCCATTCAATACTTGTATGGACAATTCATGATGCCCCAGGGCTAACACATTTTTGTGATATGTTATAACGTTCGACTGCACTTTAACAATATTTAATTTGATGAAGTAGATATCATGAATGTTTTTAAAATAATCTATTCATTATATATAATTATAAAAATTGACATATTTAATCCAATATAATATCATCTTGCAGGTCTTCAAAGAAAGAAAATTTGCATGTCCAATTTGTGGTCCAAAAATGAAATCTCGTCGTTCAACAAGTTTAGGAAAAAGCAGGTGTTTGATGAGTATAGGCACTTCTTTCATAGAATCATAAGTATCTAACTACCGAAAAATATTTTCAATGGGGAAAGAGGAGACTACATCAAAACCACGAAGAATGAAACCTCGCCCATGGAAGTTGGAATATAATATAATTAATCGCCAAGGTTATACATTAGATCAAATTATTTATCTATCATATATGATATGTTTGGAATTTATATTTTTATATTGTGTTTTGTTTACTCATGCTGTAATTGACAATGATTGTCATTGTTAATTTGTTTAACTTATATGCTTCATGAAGGTCGTCAAGGCATTAATGGCCGCCTTCCATAGGGACTGAAAAGTTATGCTAAACAATTTAGTAGGTTGCCCTACTATGAGCAAAACTTTACAAATTGTGCATTTGTTTGATACAATGCATATCAAAAGAATATAATAGAAACGCTATGAAAAAATATTGGATGGAAGGTACGACAAAGAAAAAATTGTCAAAATTTGTAGTGACATTCAGGAAGGCAATCATGCACTGAAAAATGTCATTCAATTAAATAGAGATGGAGACCAAATTAATATAAGTTCCCTTCCTTGGTTATTAACAAGTATACAATGCTATAAAATAAGTCACAAAAAATTTGATTTCCTACAGATTTGCTGCTAACATAAAACAATATAATAATAACAAAGAAAGGTGAATTTGGGTCGTGGATGAAACGTGATGATTGGCATACCTTCATTAAGGTAATTATTCCGCATATTATATACACTTGTATAATGCATGTACTTTTCAGTGTATTGTGTTTACTACTTTTAGAAAAATAATGAAAAGATCATTTTATAATTGTTGCAGTACGTTCTACCTCTATCTCTCCCAGAGAACTTTGACAACAATGTCAAGCAAGTTATATATGATCTTAGAAAATACATGAGGTAAGTAGCGAGATTTGTTCAATTTGCTATATACATCTTATAATTGCCATTTGTTTTACTTGTTATGTAATATATTATATATTTTTGTTAAATATCATTAATATATTTATGCCTTGAATCACTTGTAGATGGCTATCATCTAAACAAATCCATAAAGAAGATATAAGTTATTGGAAGAGAAAAATTCCTCGTCTAATGTGTGAAATGAAAAAGTGTCTACCTTCAACATTTTTCAATGCACAAGAACACTACCTCATACACCGAGTTGAGGATATTGAATTGTGTGGACCTGTACACACAAGGTCAATGTGGATGGTTGAGAGGCACTTGAAATTTTTGAAGGCTTTGGTTAGACAAAGAGCACATCTTGAGGGTTCTATGGTAGAGGGATATATGGTATACTCAACCATGGTGTACATTAGTGAATATCTTCCTAAGTTTGTAGCAAATATTCATTTAGATTGCATTTGGGATCCCAACTCCATTAACAAATTCAAAGGGGAGTACCTGTTGGGGAAAGGTAGATTGAGGAAAGTGAGAGGTAATTATAAGATGGTCATGGAGATTAATTGGAATGCATTTTACATATGGTTTTTATGTATATTGTACTTATTTAATTCTTAATCTTCAATATACATTAATTATAAATTAAGGTCGATCGGTATATTTAACCAATTATACGCCAGAATTTCAATTTTTTTTATACAGTTGGTCGAGAGTGGGATACACTACATCTATACGTAGCCAACAATCTTGATTGGATGATGGTATGAATTGAACGATGTCAACAATCTGGTCACGCATTAACATGGGAAGGTGTGGCTTCATTGGTTAAAGAAACTCATCGTAATGGAGATTCCAATGTTACACAAAGGGAAATTGATTTAGCATATGGTTTAAGAGATAAACAGGTACGTATAAATATATTAATCACCCATATTATTTAATTATCAAGTATATTGATGTATATATATCTTGAGATTGTTTTCTTTGCATACATTCAGCTAAGAATAAATATGTTTATCAACTGACGATATTGCAATAATTTTTACATGTTTGACATATTGCAGGTGAAAGACCACAAGGCTATGTGGTGCAATGGTTGTAAATTTTGAATCAAAATGTTGGATGACATGAAGAAAACTTGTGATTCTAGTATAATTGCAATCTTTTAGGTGACTAATGTTTCATCTAGAAGCGACATACATCCAGAAGTCTCAGAAAATTGATACTATGGGATTTTGGATGATATACTTGAGTGTGACTTTAAGTCCTTTAGATTAATTTTATTCCTCATCCTATGGTACAGGCTATGATTGAATGAAAATGATCCTAAGAGAACTGTTATTGAACATGATATTTACCATGGTTAATACAAGGTTGATTGAGCGAGCTAGAAATGAGCCATATGTTCTTCCAAGCCAATGTGAGCAGGTATTTTACTCAGAGGTTCTAGGTAAACCGGGTTGGTCATTTGTTGTTAGACACGATCCAAGAGGAAGGCTAGTAAAGTATAATGTGGTGGAAGAAGAAGATACCGAAGAACTAGAAGATGATGTAGTTGATGGTCAGGATCAACGGTTAGTTGATGTCCCTGACGAAGATGTCGAAGAGAAGGAACTAGATGATAATGATGTAGGAGTTAATGCTCATGAAGATGAAATCCATGTGGATAATGACATTATCGAAACTAATATCAATGATGATGATGATGATATGACCAATCCTTACAATGTTGAATCTGGATCGGATGATACAGACAAAGAGTTGGATGAAGAAGAAGATCAATGACATTGAAATGTATAAGTTATGCGATTATATTATCTATTTGATATTAATTTCTTGATAGAATTATATTTGACTTATGTGGTTACATAATTAATTCATGATGTTTTTAATTTTTATTCTATTACATGATTAATTTAATGATGTACTTTTAATGTTTGAAAGGTCAAAAAATTAATTACATTTCAATAGTGATGTTAACAACCTTGAAATTAGTGTGTTTTATGTTTCATGTGATCACAAAAGATTAAAAGTCGGTTAGCCAAGAATTGGTTGTTGATGGTTAGCGTGTATGTTGGTTCTTTTTACAATGTAACTAGGTTTGTCTTCTAATATACTATGGAATTTTCAATTCTAATCGAGAAATGACTTGGACCTAGACCAATTGACAAGGACTTGAAAAAAGCATCCTACATTTCAGCATTTGCAAGACCTAGCAGTGTGATCCCTTAATGTGTTTACAACCTCTATACCAATATCATAAACAACATTAATAATAATAGATAATATCATTTAATAGCTCAACATAATAAGATAATATCGAATATAATTGGCTATTCATCAACATTATCAACTATTTTGGGCGTGAGATAACTAAACACAATCCATTGTATAAGATGATCAATAATTTGCAATTTGTAGCAAGCTCTAGGCAAAAGACAAACAAAAATCTTGAACTACTACGAATAATTATAACTAGATCGATTACCATATATCCATTCGCGAGTCAAATTCATAAGCATCTAGAGGTTTATAATAGATTTAATACATCACATATAAGATCGACAATATTGCATTACAATTTCATCAGTGTGCATTCTAATTGAGGACTACTTATCAAATCCTTATACAACACATATCCGCCTATAATCCCATTCAAGCATTTTGTTGATTAATTCAACTAATTAAAAGCTAAAATAGAATCTATACACACCACAATAGTGGCAGAGATAGATAAAACAACCCTTAGTTATTTCATTCAAAATTGAGATATGCATGTACAATGGAGAGACATGAGTTCAAATTTTTATTTCCAACTCAAATGCTAGTATTGTTTATACAACATTAAATCTCTATGAACTCAAGGCACATTTACATAATGACTCAAAACCTAAATTGCATTTCTCTAAAACCATCGGACTTCTGATTAAACAAAGAGCTTCACCTAGACTTCGACAAAAAGTTATCTAACTTGCTTATATACGGCCTTGGAATCCTTCTTATAGAAATGAAGGAGCAAGGCAAACTGCCGAGGCTAGAAGTACACCTATCACCGATCAATTGGAGCACTGGTGATATTCAAAATTGTTACAACAACCACCACCTTGAAAAATATTCTTGTTCAAAATTTGTTACAACAATCATCCTAGAGAATATTCTCATTCATCATGTTGGCGGAGAAAGGTTGATGTAATAACAAAAAATGACGCGAAACCCCCGCCAAGAAAGTCATCCATACAAAGCTGGAAACGCTGTAACCACAACATCTGATTTGCCACATGGGTAGCCACTCTTTTCCTCATCATCATTCAAATACTTAGCCACCCACCTCTGGTATTCTTCGTCAGTTGGCCAGTCAAAATCAATCACCTCTTTTACCTTTGTACTATAAGGCAAATACTTTACTGCTACCTGATTAGCATCTCTTTCAAAAGATTCCAAAAATGAACCAGTACCAATAATCTTAGCCATACAATTTACCAACAAATCATAATTTGAGTCATCACAAATTATTTTAATTTGATTATTGATGACTTTACTTGCTTGATCCTACTATTGTTGGAGTGTTCTAATTTCCCCCTACTCATCAATTATATCAGATAATAGTGTGTTACCCCAATCATTGAAGTTCTTTAACAACTCTGTAATCTTCCTACTTAGATCATCTGGTAAGGTCTGAAAACTTTGCAATGATTTAACTAATATATAAGTAGGATTCAATGATTGGGGCCTATTATTTACATCAAACCTTGAGGCTTTAGTCATAACATCTAGATTATTTTCCCTAGGGATCTAATTTTGAATTATTGGAATCACTATCCCCTGATCCCTATCAATATTATTTATTTGCTTCAGATAGCAAAGAATATAAAGAATGTATAAAGGGCAGTTTATTATCCACCTTTTCATTTAAATGCTCCAAAACAAGAGTAACAATTTATTTTTCTTTTGAAAGAAAACCCTCCTCTTTTACTTTTAGTGATGTCTATAATTGATCAATTTCCTACATGAGCTGCCTCTTTATTGGATCAACAGAGCACTCTGTTTGTTCATCAACTTGTTCTAGAGGAGGGGTAAGAGCAGGATTTTGAATGGGAGACCCTGGTGTAGAAACATTTGGAGAAGCAAAAGGCATTGACCCTGCTATGGGAGGTGATGTGCTGGTTCCTGGAGCATTGGATGTTTCCCCAGTATGTCTATACTTGAACCTTTCTACTTCAGTTTGCAGCTCAACATTCCTCTATTGCATTTTACTATATTCTTCAATTAAAATGTTATACTTGTCCATTAGGCTCTTTCTTTCAGCCTCCTCCCTTTTAGTAGTCTTTTGGGCCAACTTGGCTACATTCACAGTTAAATTAGTGGCTTAAGTTGTTGTAGTCTCTAAAGCCCTCTTTATTATTAATCCTCCTTTAAAATTTGGATTAATATTAGCAATGTCTGGCTTTCTTCCTTGTGGAGCCAATGCCCAAATTGCCAAGGTCTCATATTCTTCACTGAAGGCAGAGTTTTTTAATGCTACCTTAACTTCTTCAGAATCCTGAAAAGGATTCTTGGACTTCATAATGGCATTGAAAGCCACTGCATCTGTGATGTCCCATTCAGACAAAATCAAAACACTAGCCTGATTCACTAGTTATCTTCCTTTTTCAGGAGTGATATTTTTGAAATCTTCCATTAGTTCAACTTTCACTTCATCATTCTCCTTATCTAACCTATCAAGCCTTAGTTATCTTCTCTCCTTGCATTTATTTTGATATTCCTCAAATTTCATCCTCCATGCCAATTGCAAGAATATAGGAGTCTTTACAAATGCATTGCCATCTAAGAACTCCTTGCAAGCCTCCATTCTTGCATCCTGCACACTCTTACCCTTCATATCCAAATCGGATAGAACCAATTTAGCTGACTTAGGAGGGGACGGCATACCAACATACATGTCTTGATCAGTAACAATAATTTCATCTGTGAGATCCTTAGGTAGGTGATCAGTTCTTTGCCTCTTAGGGCTTGGCTCAGGTGGTGGTGATGGGGGGCTATGCTCTGGTGAAGATTTTAATTCAATAATTTTGACAGCCCCAGTTACTTTGAATTTTGGGCCTGGTCGTGAAGGCGCCTTCATTATTTTCTTCCTTTTCTATCTACTTCTTCCTCATCACTGCTAGTATCCCTTTTCCTCCTATAGATGGGCCGCCTTTCTGTAGGCTGACATACTGGCCTTATTTCAATTGGCATATCACTTTGTCCTTGCATATCCAGACTTAGCCTTAAATTTATCTTTTTGGTTGTCAAGGTGTCCATTATCTCCTTGAAATTCTTCATTAAAAAATTAATTCTCTTGTGGTATAGAGTAAATTCCATCAATGGATCATACGTCAGATCCATTTCATGCACAATATCCAGTAGCTTACTATAAGCTATCCATTTTTCCTTGTTCAATTCCTGTCCATTTAAATCAAATTCATTCTTGATCGGTCCTTAGGGAAATTGAACTCATGTGCAAATTTTCCACCTTTTATTCTTTATCTGAAAAGAGCAAAGAAACCTTTAGGATCATGTTGTCACCTTGGACCAAATCTCAAATGGTAATCAACAAAGAATTTGTCAAAATGTGTCCAGCCTCCCTTTGAAAATGTAAAGTCAAACACTACTATATAATCAAGGAATAATGTTCCCTTCCCCTTTCCAGTTAGGTTATCTTCATGAATACACCCCATCTACCACATAACTTCTGCAAACCCTAGTTTTGGTGGCACATTGTATGGCAGTATGTGAGGGGTTCCTTGAAATCCATATATTCTTAGGACAGTACTGACTGGATATGGGATAATGTCACCCCAGTTATGTAAAACCCTCAATTCTGGTTTCCTCTCCTTTGGCCTAAGGAAATCATGTAGTTTCTGAGGGATCCTAGATACATTTACCATCAATCTAGCCTTCAATCTTGCAACAAAATAATTATCAAATTGCACATAACTAGTGCTTTCATTATTACAAGACAAATCTGTAGCCCATATCTGTACTGGCAATCTTTCTCCATTAACTGATTGTCTTAAGTTCATCTTCTCAACAAAGAAATCAACATTCCTAAACAAGAACATATGCATCAACATGGAATACCAAAAGAATTGAGTACGAGTATCACCATTCTGCAGCTTCGACAGTCCTTCATCTATCCTCTCCACCAAAAAAGAAGTAAAGTCATATGTTATAGAGAAGTTAGGGTGTTGTATTTGCACCCCCATGAACATGTATGCAATCGACATTACTGCACCAGGGCTGAAACCCAAAATCTAAAATAGCGAATAGAAAGTAGCCAGGAAAGGCTTTCCAAAACAATTTAATCTGAAGGGTTCCTAGTCACTAGGGCTGATGTGAAATTGTGAACCCCTTGCCTTAACCAGATGAGGTGGAAGCAGCTTAACCCTAAAAAAATATTGGAATTTTGTATACTCTTGCTTCATTTCTTCAAGATTAATAGGAACCAAGTTATCACTTGGCTCACTCAAATCAAAAGTCTGTTGGATAACATCTCTGTTAATTTCCAATAGAACCCCTCCATCATTATCTCTGATTACTCATGTGATAGGGTTATATCTTTTGGCCACTGCTCTAAGTAAGTCCACATCAAGTAACACATTTGGAACAACCAACTTTCCCATGTCGTACATCCATCCATTTGAAAAAAGATGAAGCAAATTCCTTTGTCCATACCATAATCTGATATTTCTAAGCTTGTGAGTGGAACCCTAGCATCAACAATGTTGGAATTAGTACACACCAACCCCTTCCCTAGGATTTTCCCTCGCATCAACACCAAACCTTTCCTTCTCTCATGTTGATAATGGAAATTGATTTAAAAAATTATCGTACAAGTTTCTTTTCAAATACTCAATGTGGCCATAGTGCTTCTTGGTTGGCACCATTTTAGACAAACTAGGGCCTCACTACAATGTTACACTTCAAGTGGCTATGACTAAGCAGAGAAAGGAAATTACAGAGTAAAAATACCGTAATTCCTCACAATTTATGATTAAACAATAGCCCTAACTAAATATTTTAATGAACTCAGTGACAAGCATAGCAGACCCCCTTTCCCAAATTTAGGTGTAGAATGACTGGAAAATAGAGAAAATTAACTCAGTTTTTTTCACACAAACTCCAATTTCTGGCAGCAGCTGCTTGCAATTTCACCTTTGGCTTTGAAACTATTTTCACGAAATACTTGGATGCTTTGTGATACAAATGAGATGAGTAAATTGATTTTATGTCAATCAAATTCTACTAGTGGATGTCTCATCTGCCATTAAAGCTCACTCGCGGGCTACACAAATGGCTCCAACCATAATTTTATGCATATTTAAATTTGAGCCATTTATCCTTTAGTTTGATCAAATCATCAATGACCCTCTTCAAAACAGGCTGACATAATTGCCAACATGGCAATAAAGGGGCCCACTATGTCATACGTCGCGAAGGAATGCCACGTGGTAGTTGCCCACGATATCACAATCCTTTGATTTATCATCATAGGATGGCGGGCACCATTGATCTTTTTACCATAAATCCTGCTCCTTCAAAAATGGTCGTCGTCCTTTCCTTTAACTGTTGAGCAACTTTTCCCTTAAAATCATAACATCTGCATTGAAATAAAATATGTGCATCTTACAAGCGCATTAGTAATTTGCCTTGCAATACATTTAAAACCAACAAACGCTTTCTTCACTCCTTAGGCTTCATTGGATGAGACATGTGGTAGGCACCCACGACATCGCGATCCCAAAATTCCTAATTGCGGGATGGCGGGCACCATCAATCTTGAAGAGACAACTCATCAATGGTCACATAGATTTCATCCTTTAGGAAGGGCACGTGGCACCTGCCTGTGATATCGCAATCCCTGTAATCCCTGATCGCGAGATAGCGGGTGCCATTGATCTTGTTCCTTTAACACAGTCGCCAGCCATGTTGTTAACCTTCAAGCAGCTTTTCTAGCAAGATTATAACATATTCATGGATTTAGAACATGTGCGTCTCAAGAATACTTTAGTAATCCGCCCCTTAATACATTTAAAGTCGGCCAGTGTTTCCTTTACTCTTTAGGCTTCATCGGATAAGACATGTGGCGCCCGTTCATGATTTCACAATCAACCCAAGCACCATCCCGGGTTGGTGGAGAACAACTAAGATCAAATGGTAGTTGGTCAGCGATAGCTCAAATTTGACCCTGGATAGGACATATGGCACCCACTCGTGATTTTGTGATCCTTGAATTCCCAATCACGGGATGGCGGGCACCGTTGATATCTGCAAGAAATAGATCAACGACAACACTAAATCAACCCTTGCAAAATAAAACATTCATTAAAAGGAGAAGTGGGTATTACTAGGCAGACGACAAATACAAAATTATATTTATAGAAGGAAAATAAAATAAATTTACAATTTGTTTTATAATTTCATTTTTAACTTTAAATGTAAGTTCACTCATTAAGTTGTATTTTTTTTACAATCACATTTTTATTTTAGATGTTTGTTTATAAAATATAAAGATGCATTAAAAATATATTAGAAATATTTTTCTTTATATTATATAGCATTCATAATAGTAAATTAACATAGAATAATTTCACAATATCACTTAACCAATCAAGAAAATTTAATCATTACTATGCAACATTATTCTCACATCAAACTAACAAATAAACATTGAAAACAAATTTATTTTTTTATATTATAACATTCATAACTTAAACCTTTTATACACAATATCAAGTTAATTATAAAAACACATAAAATTATTTATAAGCAACTTAAATTTTTTAACAATTTAATAAAATATAATTTAATATAATTAAGAAAAATTAAATAAAATTATGAATAAATTTATGAAATATTGATTTACTTATCAAGAAAAAATCAATGATAAATTTACTTATTATAGATAAATTTACTTACCAATCTATTTTAACCATCAAGAAAAATTAATCATTAGTGATTGCAACATTATTTGCACATCTTTTAAACGACAAATAAACATTGAAAACACATTTATTTTTATATTATAACATTCATAACTTAAACCTTTTATACACAATGTCAAGTTAACTATAAAATTGTATAGAGTTTAGATTTGCTATATCTCTCATATATCCAACATAGCTAAATTTGAAAATATTTTAAATTATATATAATTTCAAAAAATTGAATGAATTTATAGAAGATTATTTTTATTAAAGTGATAGAATCTAATCCCAATACTAACATTAATTATAAGTCTAACCATAACCCCAACCCTAAAACTAACTAATTAACTTCAAACCTAACTCTAATTTTATATCCAACCCTAAACATAACTATGATTCTAAAACTAACATTAATGAAACCCTAATTGAACCATAACCCTAACCCTAATACTAACCCTTGCTCCAATTGAACCCTAACACTAACCCCAAGCTCTATCATAGAACCTTAATCTTTACCCCAACCCCAACCCTAATCCTAATAGAATCCTATACCTAATTTTAATTAAAGTCTAACCCTATTTGAACCTTAAACTTAATTGAACTCATGTTTAGGGTTAGGGTTCAATTAAGGTTAGGGTTGAATTATGGTTATGATTAGGGTCAAAATTCAAATAGGATTATGGTTGGAGTTTAATTAAGGTTGCTATTCACTTAGGGTTAAGGTTTGAATTAGTATTCAATTTGGGTTATGGATCAATTAGGGTTATAATTCAATAAGGGTTTAATTAAGGTCAGGGTTAAGGTTAGTCTTAAATTAGGGCTAGGATTGGAGTTAGGGTTCAATTAAGGTAAGGGTTATTGTCTATTTTAGGGTTAGGGTTCAATTAGAGTTCTCTAGGGTTTTGATACAATTAGGGTTAGGTTTCAACAATACCTAGGGTTATGATTACAATTCAATTAGTGTTAGAGTTAGGGTTATAATACGAGTTCAATTAGGTTAGGGTCAAGGTTTAATTAGTGTTAGAGTTAGGGTTGCAATAATAAAATTTTCCATAATGATATGGAAAGGCATTCAATTGGATTCATATACAAATGCACAAATAAGAATAGGTAATTAAGAATTCTCTAGAATTAAAGTTATAACAACAAATACAATCCTTAGATTAATCATTTGTTCTTTGTTAGGGTTGGGATAAGAATTTAATGGGGCCAACCGAGACTTAGGAAATAAAACCCTGCGGAGGAAATAAAGTATTAAAATCAAAGTAGGGTTTTAATTTTAATCCGGTGACGTAAGCCTAAGCCATTAACTCTAGTGGTCATGTCACCGATGGCTTAGCCAAAGCCTTTCATTAAATACTAACCATGCAATGTGTAAGTTTTCTAGATTCGAAGATATGGGAGAAGATATCGATCGTACCCCGCCAACTCGCAGACCTAACGTGTCACCTTGTTATTTGGCGAGAGGTCAGCAGAAGGCTGATGTGTGTCCTATATGGAATGTGGGGCCCAATCTCCACTATTGAGCTCATAACCCATGGTTTTAGATCGACAACCAAGATCAAAAGCTAATGTAAATCTCTATTGTTCCCTACTAGCTTGCAGGAGGAAGAGGAAGGTTGGTGAAGCATTAATGAATAATTCCTTGCTTATGTAGTCACGTCGATCTCAATCTATGTGAAGATGTTGTTGTTGGCAATCATGAAGGGTGATATTTGGATTCTCATGCAGCTCTAGTTAAACAGTGACAGTACATACGCTGCCAAATTGCCATGTTTGCACATGCATATTTACTAAGCATTGATGAAGGTTGCCATTACCTTGCACAATAAATACAAGAGGAATTAACTGCTAATAGTGTCATTCTTGTAGCAGTTAGAGTTCTTTGTGGGCTGAGTCTAATAAAGTTTGAGTGCTTGTCTGAGAAGAGAAAATGAGTAAGTCAATAAGGAGGTCTGTTCATTTGAGCTCACAAAAGCTCGGTCCTGCTATTCAAGAAGGTGCTTTGGTTGAGCAGAAACGTCCTGGAATTGCAACCTTCTACTACTTTGGTTGCAGTAGAAGGTTGCAATTCGAGAACATTGATGCTCAACTGGTAGATGACAAAGGCAATCAGTCGGTGTGCTCTGGATGCGGCCAACACTTGCCCATTGACCTTACGAGCAACACTTCTGATGATGTAACTGAGACCAACTCATACTATTGTCAGTATTTAAATTGCTTCAATCATGGTCTACCCTCTAATGAGGAAATGATATGTGTGGGCACATCAACTGTTAAAACCCCAAGCAGACGGACTAGAACCGTATTGGACAAGGACAAGAAAGAAGAGGAGGCTGAGGGTCTACAGTATTGGGCAACAACTAGAAGCGGGCGTGTATACTAGGGTCTGAGTGTTGGTAAGGGTAGGGTGGCAGGTAAATAAGAAGTTGTTGTGGTGCCTTCGTGGCAATTTGGTTGCCTAGTTTTTTTGCATGGATAGCGACAAGGGGATTTTGATGACAATTTGTGTTCCCTATTCTTTTACGCTACCCCAGTTCATGCACTATATATGTTTTACAGGTTTAACGTGTGGGAATTTTTGTAGTGAAAGTCAAATGCAATGGAGATTAAATGAAAATTTGTGGTGAAATTACATTTGAGCCCGAAGCTTGTTGCTTTCTTGTCATATAAAAGGGAATTCAGGGCTCATTTGTAGGGAGAGAACTGATGAAAGCTTTAGCTAGGTTTTGAGTTGAATATATGGGTAGAAAGATATATGTCCTTTGATGAGGAAGTGATATTTGTGGTGCCATTGGCTGTTAAAACCCCAAGCGGATGGAATAGAATAGATAGCCTATTTTGAGTTTTGGATGAATATATGCAAATTATCTTAAATTGTATGCAGATATGACTTATAAGCATGAATAAACGTATAATTCTAATATATTTTCTCTCCTTATGTGGATTTGAGTGAATTTTGAATGAAATGTTAATGAAGTTGTCATTCTTCTTTTGAGAATTTGTTCAATTGTGTGTCTATGTTTTTGCTTTGATTCAAGAAAATCAATTAAATGCTTAAATGGAGTCATAAGTTTACAATTATTTACAAAGGATTTGATAAGTAGTAATATATAAGAGAATTGAGCTCCATAATGCAAGGTATTATATGAGTAGTCTATTCTATTAAATTCTTGGGTCATTTCTGCTAACAGTAAATGGGTAACTAAATATTTAACTGACGAAGAATAAAAGAATAATATGTAAATGGGTCACTCACTCACTCCTCTATCTCTCTCCCCTTAACCCTAAACCCTTAACCCTTAAACTCTAAACCCTTAATATTAGGTGTGTATTAAAAACATTATAAAAGTATAAATTTTTGGAGTTCTATTAGGAATTGAATGATAAATGACGATGAATGGGAAAATCTAAGGCACTTTAATATTTTCAACTAAAAAGTTAAGAGTTCAATTAGGATGAGTGTTCACTTAGGGTTAGGTTTAGGGTTCAATTAATGTTCAATTTGGGTTAGGATTGAGGATGAGGTTGGGGTTTAATTAAGGTTATGAATTCAATAAGAGTTCAAATAGGGTCAAGGTTAAGATTAGGGTTGGGGTTAAGGTTCAATTAGGATAAGAATTAGTGTTAGGGTTAGGATTAGAGTTCAACTATAGTTCAAAGTTAGGGTTATGGTACAATTAGGACTACTGTTCAATAAGTGTTCCCTTAGGGTTATGATTAGAGTTATGAATCTACAATTAGGGTTCAATTAATGTTCACTTAGGGTTTCTTTCTTGGGAGAAGTTTATTGTATGGTACATGTGTATTTTATAAAATTAATATGTCAAGAATTAGTTGTAGATAATACTACATGTGATTTTTTATATGGTATTAAATTGTAGATTAAAATTGATAATAGATTTCCTTCCTTCTTTTGCATTGTAAGCTACCATAATATATGGCCTTAAAATCTTATTCATATTTTGAGCTTTTCTAAACTATACAAGACGACATCCAACAAATAAATTTGTTATGCATTTTTTCCAAGCACAAATCCTTAGAATTCTTAATGTGTTACTTAGGTTAATTGTTTATTGCAATAAATAAATACACACTAATATATATATTATGGTTGTGGGAAAATATTAAAAATATTTATATATATAGAAAATTTAAATGCAAGGGATTCAAAATTACATACCTTTGCTTTTGTTAATGTTGATGAAGTGCCAAATTTGATGACATGATGATATAAAAAATTGGAATATCTTTGCTCTATGTGGCACTTGAAATTTTCTACAAAACTATAACTAACTCTACCTCAAATTTGTGACTTTGGACCTATCTTGCATCAATAAATATGAGCTTTGACACATACCTCCTAATCTAGCATGCAATATGTACTTAAATGCTCAAAATAGTTGGGAGTAGTGTTGAGATTGGTGGATCTTTGGGAAGGTCTAATGCTTCACCTTTGTATCTCTCCCTATAGATAGAGGTAGAGATGAATATAGAATGAGAGAGGCAAAGGGATAAAAATAGATAGAGATATAGCGAGAGATAGATGGAGAAATAAATATATAGAGAGACAGGGAGATAGAGGGGGGATATATATATATATATATATATATATATATATATAGAGAGAGAGAGAGAGATGGCAAGATAGAGATATAAGGAGATATAAGTGAGAGAGAGAGAGATAAGTAGAGAAAGATATTAATATTTTATTTTTTGAAAATATGTAATTTTAACCATTTTCCTATATATTTAGTATTAAGATTTTTTACATCTTTTAACAATTCAATATCTAATACAAATAAAATATAGTTAATAATTTAATTAACTAGCATGCCTATATTAATTAATAATATATGTAAAACATGCGAGAGTTATCTTTATCAAGATGCCTATTGACTTGAAAAAATGCTTACATTTTCATGAATATATGAATTTGGAAAGCAATCAATTTGATTTCATTATTGTTTGTGTCATTACTTATCTCTCAATTCCCATATATAAGGGTACATTGAAATTTGAAATCATACCAAATTATCTATAACAACAATCAACCAAGAACAATAAATTTAAAAGCAAAAATGTTCATCAATCATTAGATTTAGTATTGACAGCATCAAAGAAGTATATCATGACAAAATGGCATTAACTAACTTAGATATATCTGTTGAAAAGGACCTTTTGTAGAATGTGTGAAAACTTAACATCATCTTATTTTTTCATGCTTCAAAATGTTCAATTCTTTTGTTGTTACACCCATAATTTCTTCTACCACTTCTTCAAAAGTTGTAATCCAAGTGAATGAAGTATGTTCTTCCACTTTGCATTGAAGTATATATTTATAATCACATTTAGGGAAAGTTTTATCACATCTTCCACAATACCACTGACCATTTTCATTAGTGTTTACCTTCTTTTTGCAGTGCCTATCTCCAATTTTCAAGGGGCATGTTGTATAACAAAATTTTTCTACCTTAATGAAAGATAATGTAGCTTTTATCACTATCCAATAAGGTTTACCAGAGTTGGCAAGGTCTTGATCCTATATTTGTGAGATACTAGGGTTAGGAACAAATAGGGTTAGGGTTGGAGTTCAATTACGACTAGAGTTTAGTTAGGGTTAGATTTCAATCAGGGCTAGAGTTTAATTAGGGTTAGGGTTCAATTAGGGTTAGGGTTAAGGTTATGGTTTGGGCTAAATCAGGGTTAAGGTTGAATTAGGATAAGTGTTGATTAGGTTATTGTTAGAGCTTAAGATTGGGCTTAAAGATTTACTTATATAGTATTTTGGATAATAGAAACAATTTTGATTGACAGTTTAATATTTTCTAAATTCATTATTGAATTTAAAATCTTATAATTTATTCTCTAAATTCATTATAGAAACAATGTATGAAATTTATTCTAATGATTTTGGGGTAAGTGTGGCTACATATATAGGGTTTCTATGCATGTAGTATTTGTAGGAGAATTAGTATCTCTCTATTTTGAATTATTCTAGCCTTGTTTCTTTATGTAGTAGTTTTTTAAATTCATTTTGTTGTTATACTCTATAGTGGTAGTTTATATATTGTACTTTCTCTATACATGATATTTACTTAAGATTGGGGACACTAATAGAACCTTCACTTATTTTTTTAAAAAAGACTAAGAAATGTATGAAAATTTGACAACATGAAAACCATGAAAATAAAAATTTAACATAATAAAAATGGCCAATCATGTGCCAAAATGAAAAGAACCATTTGTTGTTACTCTAATATTTCAACCCAGCATTGCTAAATTACCAGAAGTGCATTTTATAAATGCTTATTATCTGAGGAGCACAATATTGGGAATCAATGTGATGATTCTCTCATCAAGAGATGGACAAGCTTTGAGATTGAAGGACCCAAGCTCTTTGTAGAGTTTCAATGAAGATTTAATTAGCCATAATAGAACAATAAGAAAATAGATAAATGTGAAAATAAATCCTAATCTCTAAGAGTGTTGTGCTAAGAATTACATACACATCTCATAAATTTCAATAGAGACATGAGACACATTTATAGAAATAAAGAAAAGAAATAGCTATTTAGATAGTTATTAATCTACAAAAGATTAGGACCTAGGTACTTCAAGAGATTAATAAAAATGAGTTTTTATTTATAATTTTTAAATTAGATAATTTTGAAATTATCATAGATGTAAAGTAAAGATAAAATATTTTTCAACAAAACAAGTAAAAATGACAAACAAATAATGTGATTAATCGAGAATAACATGATATTGTAAAAAATATAATAAATAAAAGAATATGCATAATTGTACATAAGCCATCAAAAGTCTAAATATACCTATCTTTATCAAAAAATAAAAATCTTTAAAATGACTAAAAATTATTAAAACTTATTAAGCTCCATGAACATAAGACATTTGCAAGGTCTTGCCGACTTTCTTCTTAGAGGAAAATTATGACCAACTAGATTAAGGAATGTCTTCCAACTGAGCTCCCTGGAAAACATCACCATGTGTGTGATTTAATCCTGCAAATTTGATCAAAGGACAGTTGATGAACAGTCACACAAATTTGATCCCCAAATGGGACACGTGTCACCCGCCCACGATATCGCCATCCTACAATTCCCGATCACGGGATGGTGGGAAACCATTGATCTTGAAGGCATTTTGATCGACGACAGTGCGAATTTCATCCTTCTGAAAAATAAAACATTCATTAAAGGGAAAGGGGACATTACTAGGTGGATGGAAAATATCCTCGGGCCCCACCTTGTACAGTCCACGTGGCAGCCGCCCGTGATTTCACAATCAACCAAAACACCATCGTGGGATGCGGGGAACAACTCAGATTAAAAGATAGTTGATGAACAGTCACGCAAATTTGATCTATAGATGGGACACGTGTCGCTCGCCCACGATATCGCCATCCTACAAATCCCAATCATGGGATGGTGGGCAACCGTTGATCTTGAAGGAATTTTGATCGACGACAGCATGAATTTCATCCTTCTGAAAAATAAAACATTCATTAAAGGGAAAGGGGACACTACTAGGCGGATGGAAAACAATGACATAAATTTTTTTAAAAGTGTTTAGCACAGGGACAACCAGGACTTAGGAAAATAAAACCCATGGAGGAAATAAAATATTAAGACCAAAGGGAC
>VDFB02065818.1:0-42850 GCA_007258455.2 Sequoia sempervirens
TCTTTTTGGGGGGAGGTTAACTTTGAAATAAAATTCATTTCTAATTTTGTAGGGCTAATTAGACCTATCACCCTTATGCTAAAAAAGGATCAATTATTCAAATGGAAAAAGGAAGCTAGAGAAGCCTTTGAGAAGGTTAATGATGCTATTTCTTCAGCTCCTATGTTGGTAAATCCAAACCTATCGAAGGACTTTATAATGTATGTATTCAGTAGCAAATCCAGCATCACTATTCAGTAGCAAATCCAGCATCACTACTGTGCTAACTCAAAAGGATGATGAAGGAAAGGGAGAACATCCGATAGCATTCCACTCCCAGACCTTAAAAGATTATGAGATGAACTACAACTTCATCGAGAGGCAAGCATTCACCATCGTTAAGGAACTCAAGAAGTTCTAACACCTCATATCTTGCAATAAGGTGGTTGTTTATGTCACAAATTCTAGTGTGCAAGTACATCATGGAAGGGGAAATCACTGAAAAGAGAGCAATTAGATCACGAAGATCCTTGAATATGAAATTAAGGTTAGGCCTACAAAGATTGTCTAAAGAAGGGGACTATGCGAATATTTGGCACATGATGAGGAAATGACAGTTGAAGAGGAGCAACCAGAGATGGTTTTGACAAATGAGTCTGAATCTGAAGGTTGTTAGCTAGCAAATAGAGTGAGATTCATGTACACTGGAAAATATCCGCCAAGTATTCCTTCTCAGAAGAGAAGATTCTATAGACTGCAGAACAACAAATATGCACTTATTAAGGGGATCCTCTTCAAAAGGAACCTCAATGGCATTCTACTACGGTGTGTCACCACATAGCAAACAAAGAGAATTCTTGACACTTTCCATAGTAGTCCCATGGGCAGACATTTCTCTGTGAAGACCACCACCATCAAAATCATGTGTGTCAGATACTTCTAGCCTACTCTATTCAATGACTCATACTCTTTGGTGAGAGCTTGCAAAGAATGCCAATTCTTCACAGGAAGAAAAAAAATTCTTCAATGCCTCTCAATCTGATAGTGGTTGAGGATACCTTCGTACAATGGGGCCTTAATTTTATTGGAATGATCAATCCCACCTCTAGTGTTGGACACAAATGGATCCTCACAGCCATGAACTACTTCACCAGGTGGACTGAGGCCATGCCCTTGAAGAATGCAATGGAGGCAGAGATTGTGGATTTTTTTGAGGGGCTAGTAATGAGATTCAGCCAGCCAAAGACCATCATCTCCGACAATGCTAAGGCTTTCCTGGGTTCTAAGGTATGTCAATTCACACTCGTGCATGGAATATTCTTGAAAACATCATCAAATTACTACCTGCAAGGGAACGGCTTGGCCGAGTTGACTAACAAAAATTAGCCTGACTCATTAAAAGAATCAGGTCGAAACATTAGAAGAATTGGCACAAAAACCTATGGGTAGGACTCTGGGAAAACCGCATAACCCCTAAACAAGTTCTCAAGACTTCGCCATACAAGCTAATGTACAAAAAAGAAGCGCTATTGCCCATCTCCATGGAGATTCTTGCACTACAACTACTCTAGTCCCTGGAAGTTGAAGAAAATGGAGCCATTGGCTGAGTTACTGGAAGTATAGGAAAAAATGGAAAGGGCCCTAATAGCCATGCCTAACTTCCAATAGGTGGTTAAAATATGGTTTGATAAGAAATCCTTGGACTAGGGTCTAAAATGCGGGGACCTAGTGTTAAAGTTCAATGAGAGGGTTGTGAAGCCTGGCCAACACAAAAAATTCAACAATTTGTGGGAAGGCCCTTTAAGAATAATTCAATGCAAACAACATAATGCATTTGAATTAGAAAATATGGAGGAGGAAGCATTGGGGATTTTGGTTAACGAAATACACATCAAATTGTTTAATTAAGCTTCATTATTATTTTGCCAGTGTAAATATGTAAGTATTGTAATTATTTTTCTTTCGTATTTTTGTTAGTCGGTCTTTCCAAACTCATCAGCAAGGACATGAAGCAGGAGAATGAATCCATATGCAAAAAAATTAATAATGAAGCCATATGCAGAAAAATGGAAAATGAACTCACATGTGGAAAATTGAAGTAAACCCATATGTGCAAAATTGAAAAGGTATTCAAATAAAGGAAGAAAAGAGAACCCATATTGCAGAATCACAAGATAAAGAGACAGGAATTTGATATAAGTTGTATATTCATTATATACGAGATTATATGCTTCGGTAATACATTTCAAAATGGCTCTGAGGCCATACTTTTAAAGTATATTTATATAGTATGCAGTTTTTTCATATATATATGTTCAAGGCCTTTTTTCAAGCATATATACAAAAAAACATATGAAAAGTTTTGAGTCTCAAGTAGCAAGAATAAGAGCATCATCAACAGCATCCAGAATAATATCATCATCGACAGGAGCGGCAATAGAAGCATTAGGAATGACAACAAGAGCATTAGGAGCATCATTAGCAACAACAGCTAGTGATGAGGGATATACCAAATCCTCGAAGTCAGTGTACCACTCTACGCCATAGAAAAGCACTACATTATAGTAGTGCAATAGGAAATGATAGGAACGAGTGACCTTCTGGTAGTGTTCTTTGTGTGTTTGAATACGGAACCACTCAGAAACAAAACCCATGGCACCACAACATCTTCTTCGATATGCTTACGAAAGTTGCTCGTCGTCGAAATCCCCAAGCCATATACCACATTCGCCACAATCTCGTCGAGGCCTCCAAGGTACTGCTTCGGGGATATTTCTAGTACCAAGCGAAGAATCATCTGCTTAGGAACCTAAATATCAAGCAAAAAGGCAACAAATTGAGAGCAGACATCAGTATTGACCCTATACTTATCCTCATACTCAATGCAGTCCCAACCTAACACCCACTTCATCACTACTATGACCAATGAATGCTTATTCTTGGTCATTCTCTTCAGGCACCTATTCAAGATTTCACCTAGGAATGTTGTCTAAGACTTGTTGCAAACTAGCCTAATGGGAGTATTCATGATGCTAAGCTCTACCCAACTGCCTAATGCAAACTCTACTCAACTGCCTAATTCTACCCAACTGCCTAATACCAACTCTTCTCAAATGCTAAGTATGATTTTTTCATTGTCTAAGGGCCTATTTATATAAATAGCTAGGATATCTAAGGTATTTGTGCACTATAAGCACGATGCTAATCAAGTACTAACTTGAAAATCCCACCAAGATCCTACTCGAATTTCTCACCTAGTTGCATCTGCTAGGTACAACTCGCTGCATGCAAAGTTAAGTAGAGGTAATTAATTAGCATAAGCCAGTGGTAGTCTGCACGGCCAAGCACTGAGGTGTTGCGTTGCAAGCATGTTCCAGTCTCCAAGGCCAAATGCAAATCTTTTCAAGTACTCATTGCACTTTTGGCTTAATTATTCTCTTTGAGATATTAATTTCCAAAACATGTGAAAGGTTTAAATGCCTTCAGTTGCCGGCTCAATTTCCAAAGAAAATTGCGTCGTAAGACATCATTACTAAATGTCATTATGAATTCTTGTCTTTTCAAAATGGCAAGGAATTCATTTCACACAAGCAAAAGGGTTGGTGGTACATGCCGAATTTAATGCTAAAAGGCAACCGTTGTCTACCACCCCAAGAAAGAAATAGCTAAGTATTGCATGCAAGAGATTAACATTGTAGAAAGCTTCCTAAGTATGTTATCTAGAGCAAGGAGTTTCAAGTGCAAAATTGCTAAGGAACACAAGTGAATTGCAACAAATTTGAGCATAGTAGAAACCTACAACAGAAGGAAAATAGCCCAAAATCCTCAGACAGAAGCGCAAGGAGAGGAAACACAGAGCTTGTTTGATGCCATGCGCATCATACACCATGGCCAATATTTTCGGCGATACCTCTTATGCTTCACCTAGAATACCAGAGAAGCCAAAGTGGATTCACACATGAGCCATGGAAAAGCAAAAAACTTGTAGGGACTAGAGCCAAATAAAGGAAGAATGGGATAACATTCATGATCTCATCCTCAGAAAGAACCCTAAGACTCTTAGCGAGGTGGCCTGCGAAAGAATGAAGAAGAATAGTGACCCAGATTCTTTTGCACAGAAGCAATGGTTCAATGGGCTTCCACAATATATGGTCCCTTTTGTACATTACTGCCCAAAACTAGTCGACGAGGGCATTACGAATTTTAACCCAAGTACCAACACCATCGAGGGTCGGGAGCTAAGAGTCAACATCTGTGTAGAAGATATCTAGAGCATGCTATGCATCCCTGTAAAAAAACTCTAAAGTCGACGAGATGGAGTCATTCACTCCAACAAAGGGAGAGAAAATATGGAGAACCAAAGATTTTCCTCTGGATTTTTATAACAAAGAAACCAAAGGTCCAGGGAAGATTATAAAAATCCACCAAAGATTCTAGCAGTGCACGATACTTTCCCTGCAGACATGCAGGATGCTTTCTCTATGATGGCCTTTGTTTGTGGTCTGGACACTAACAGATATGTTCAGGAGTTTTAACTGGGTCTGGGGTTTTAGTTGCATAGGCAACATTCCTTCTTCTGGTATGACATTGCAGATGTCATTGTTGGGGAGATGCTAAGCCAAATAAGGGAATACATAACACAACAAAGGTTTATATTTCCTTCTCTCCTTGCCCATATGTTTTTGCATCAGAACCCCAACATCTTCAAAAAACATGTGAGGTTGGCTATGTTCGATGAAAAGAGAATAAGAAGGCTAGTTTCCGTATGGAATCCTCTCATCTCCTAAACTTATGACTATTATGCATTCTTAGATTATTTCTTGACTCTTATTCTACAAGATTTGAGTGAGGATGGCGAACTTTATCATCTTTCTATTGACCAGGCAGGGTATATGCAAAGTTTCACTCCAAAATGTGGCTGGTTTTTTTGAGAGGATTTCACATTCATTTGGGTGCGTGGCTTTATTAAGGAATCGTTCTAGCTTCCAGCATGCATCACAAATTAGGTGTTTCCATTGAGATGTTCCAGCAAGTCTCAATTATTGACTATACCTTTTGCGGAGGAAGCCCACGAAGAAAGGATTTTTCCTTTGCCCACTAAACTTCAAAATAGTGGTAATGGCTAAAAAGCAGACTCATAAGATTTTTGAAGCAAAGTTGGCTCATCTGGGGTTAGTGTTGATTTGTGAGAAATGGAAGTACAACCCCAATAATGACTTGGGAGGCATAAACATCAAGGTAATTCACAGCCCTGGGCCTTATTGGGAAAACCGGTGGAATACACTGATAGATCAGGATGATCTATTGGTTGAATTGGTTCACATTCCCACAAAGGATAGTAGGCTGCCATGGCTTAAGTTCTACTTCCCTTTGGAGAAGTGTAATGAGAAGTGCCAAATCCAGGCTACCCTTCGCAATGATTTAGTAAGGAATTTTAACTAGAGCGAGAAAAGGATTAGGGATTTCTGAGTTTTTTGACAAGAGATACAACGCCTTAATACCCTTTATCAGGGCTTAGAGATGGATGAAAGATTTGATAAGTTGTGGAACAATGAGCACGAGGATACAGATGCAAGTGATGATGAGGATGTAGACCTAGAGGAAGTTGAAAAATATATAGGGAAGGGGAAGGAGAAATAAAAGGAAGCAAAGACAAGCCTAGCACATAAGACTAAAAAAGTAGTGACGTAGCCTAGCACAATCACTCTGAAGCTGTGAGTGAGTATATCACACTCGAGATCCTCACAGACACACACATGGGTTGTGAAAAAACCCAAAGTTTCCCAATGACAACAATTAGAGGCCAAAGAGGTGGAAGATTCCCCAACAACCAAAAGGCAACACACAAATGCGGCTTCTGGAGAAGGTTCGTAGGAGCTCACGATGAGTCAAGAGCCTGCAACAAGCCAAGGATCACAATCATCTACACCATAGGTATCTCTTTCTCCCTCTTTTCTCACTTCACAATCTTTGGTTCCTCCTGCTATCTCTATGTCGCCCCTCACTTCAAGTGTCGACCCTTCTTTTTTTGCTTCTACCTCAATGGTCACAAGAGGTTTCTCCCAGTTCTCCCAAGCAGGACTATTTGCCTTTACTCCTCCACGGACCTTTCCACCTTTCACCGAAGCCCAGTCCACATCTGTTATCGCTTCACCTTTTCCCTCTGTGGCTGCCATTGATACCCCTCTTACTACTACTATATCGGCCCCTACTTAGTTCACCCAACAGATGAAATCTGCCATGACTCCACTACTGCCACCACACCTAAAGAGTCCTCTCGTTGGTTCATAGACCAGGCTTTGGAATATTCCCCCATTCTCTCCACTAGCAGTCTCTCTTTCGAGGAAGAAATCATTCGGAACCACTGCCCTCTCATTCCCTTTTGCTCTTCTTCTCAGTGCACCATTCGCAAGTGAGATTATTAAGTCGCCAACAAAATTTTTGTTAGAGGGCGATAAGACAAGACAAGCACAGGCTATTAGGATCCAGAAGCAAAAGGCCAAGGATGCTAAAAAGCTGGTTGGGCCAACGGTGCAGACACTTTTCAATGAGGCTCAACAATCACTACATTCTCATCCATGCATCCAACCATCATCAAACCATAGGGAGAAATGTAGCCTGAGGATTACAACATCTATGTTATGGGGCTTGATCTGAGCGTAGCCTGACCACATGATAAGATTGAGCTCATGGAGGAGACATAGCAAGTGGTGACCACTGGCTTCCTCAAGTTTGGTCGCTAGTTGAAGAAGAGGGAAGAAGAGCTGAAAATTGTCAAGGAGAGAATTGAAGTCTTTTTGGCAAAGGAAAAGGCGAGGGATGTAGAAATTGTGCACTTATCACAACAAGCAAAGGAAAAGCAAGCTAGACTCTAAGAGGAACTCACAAAGTTCCAACCCCAAGATTCCAAACTGGTTGTTGAGTTGTAGCAGAAAAACCAAGAATTGTAGGATCAGTTAGCTCAGGCAAAATAGGAGATGCAAAGAAGGGATGAGGAGTTTCAGCATCAAAGCACTCAATTAGAGCAAAAAATGCAGCAAAACGACACAAACCTTGAGGGATGAAAGGCTCAATTTGAGAAGGAAAACCAGGAGGTAAGGCTCAACTTGGATATAGAATCTGCAACTAGAAGTCAGGCCAAAAAAAATGGCTTGTCGATTTGAGAAGCCTGTAGGAGAAAATTTCCACCGCAGACAAGAGGATTGCAGAACTAACGTAGGACATCAGGTCGAGGGATGCTAAAATTAGCTTTTTGAAGAATCTCCCCCAACCCCCTGCTGCCTAGTCGGACCTCCTTCAAGTAGCCCAGCGACTATATGTCTCATATTGGGAAAAGGTCAAGGCCTTCTACTTGACTCTTTAGTCAACGCTTCAGTTCATGGCAGAAGCAACAAATTTAGGTAGGGGAGTTTGTGGAACTATTGAGCGGTTCACACAATTCATCACGGAGAAGGTTCATGAGGTAGAAAAAATGTTGAATAGGCTATACACGGTGTCGGATGAGGACTTAGCGAGCACGGGGATTGGGGACCACAAGTTGACTGCCAAAACAGCAAAGGATTTCATCAACTACCACACAGTCATCCTCCATGCTAGTGAGTGCTCTGCCACACTAGGTCGAACTATGAACAGCATGTGGGTGAAGTTCTCCCAGCTAACTTAGATGGGCTTACCCTCCCCGTTTCTTTCCGATGACTCGGTGGTCACAATGAAGCAAATTATGGTGAATATTTAAGAGAAGCAGCAAGACATATCCACTTTTCAAAGATTTAGTTAGCCCCCTACTACAGAGGATATTAAGGGTGTCACTCATCAAATAGCGTGGCTACTCTTCCAACTTAAGTCCAGGGCTAGTATATCCACGATGTTGCCATACAAAGAAGTGATAGATTTGCACAGAGTGCAAGATAATTTGCATGAGATATCGACACCATCTAAGGTTGACTAGTTGCCTCTACAAACTGCCCTCTCCAAGCTCTAATTGCATCACCCAATGGATAAGGCTCTGGTTTGCGAACCAAAATTTTTTGGGTTCCTTGTTCTACAGGTGAAACGCCCCTGGTAGTCTCCAAAAGTTGTGGATATAAATTTCCTCGAGCTCCCTTTGGGTTATTCTTATTCTGCTAAGTCTGGCCCATGCCTTATATATTTGAATATCCTCAGGCCCCTTTTTGATGAGCTTCGTCCATTGCCACCATGTGTTCGCCAGGCACTCTCCACAGGGATTTATTCCTTCACTCTACTTTTAACCAACGCCATGCTTCCACATGTCAACATCATGAGCACTTGAAGACTGCTTCCCTTCGCTTTTCAACCAGGCTCTGTCTGCATTCCACGTAGCATCTATTCGCATTCACTTTTTGGCAAACCCTATAGTCAACACTAACAATGAATACTTCTCCACGTGTCTTCCTCGCACAGGTTTTCATCACAAGGAGGGAGGAATGAACCACAAGCCTCGACCTATCACCACGTGTCTCCTCTGCAAGGATTCCATCGAAGGGAAGGAAGGATCAAGCAATGAGCCCCACCATATTGCCACATTTCCTAACTACCTCCATGGGGTAAGTGACAAATATCAACACGATGTTTTGTTGGGACCACCGCCATCATTGGAGGGGATGCATCTAGTTTGAAAGTGACCATGTTCCATGGCTTGAATATTTTATATTGCAATAGCCAAGGGAAATCATTGCTCTAGGCATCATTGTTCATGATAAGGGAATCTTTTTTGTTACTGGATCACCAAGTGGTGAGATTGTTTTCTATATATATTACTTCTTCCTTCTGAAAAGGAATTCAGAAGATACAAAAAAAAATTGGAAAAGACACCAGACCTTTTGTACTATTTTAGATTATTGTATGAGACTCACAGACTATGCCATTGTTCGACCTTTCTGTTTTCTTAAGCTATTTGAAAAAACATTATACTGTGTCATTACTGTATTGAGTTGTTTATTTGTAGAACTTCTATGATTTCAATATAAGTTTGCTTATTTAGACCATGTCTTTGATTTTTCTTTTCAATAAATGTGTATGGGAGTTATTTTATGTTATTAGATAGATTATTTAGGTTTTCATATTTGATTTTTGTTATTCTGGGACTTAGCAGATTGTTGAATGGGCCCTTACATCGTATGCCAAAGATAGATTTACCATGCCTATACCTACATCTTGGCGTATCGCCTTAGTTAAATCTTTATTTTTTTATATCTGCTTCCTTTTTCCATTCCAAAACCCCAATTACAAAAGAAGTTGGCTTCTTTAAAAACTTGGAGGTCACTTAGTTTAGCGCAATTGGTCCCCCCATTAACTGACTTTCCCATAAGTTTGTTACCTTGTCATTTTTTGGCATCAACAAATAATTAATTATTTCAAAAAAATTATTATATCCATCTAACTGATTAAGTAAAAATTATAAAATTGTATATTTATTTAGAGTATTATTTTCTAAGGATAAACTGAAAATAAATAAAATTATTTAGTAAAAAAATTATCCTTTAATTTATTTTTATTTTTGAATTATAATTTTTTTAAATTATCAAGACAACGTTTAAATATTTCAATTTAGTTTAACAATTATTTATTAAATTTTAATTATTGTTATTTAATAACTAATCATTTCAAAAACCTAATTATTATATTTATTAAGAGGGGTAAATGCTATGAACTAGATAGCTCACAAACAAGGGATCTCATCCCCAACATAAACACTCAACAATTACACCTCAATGGAGTTTAAATCTTGATGGAAATAACAACATAACAACTTAACCATCACATTGTTTCACTATTTACTAATAATTATATATAATTATAGCCCGAATAGGTAGTAGAGTTGGCTTGGGTAGTGGGTTTTCTCCCCATTGGTCTCGAGTTTGACTCTGCTCCCTAGTTTAAGAGGTGGGACTTCTTGCAGGCGGGGGATCTCACCTGCAGGGGACTAGTCTCGCCCTAGCTCGCCTCAAGTACCCAAGGTAAGGGTTGTTGGGCAGTTGGGCTGGGTCGTAGGGACACCCCTGTAATATCAAAAAATAAAAATAAAAAATAATTATATATAATTATTAAATTATTAAATTATAATATATATGTACCTTTTAAATTATCAAATAATATTTAGATATTTCAATTTATTTTAATAATTATTTATTAAATTTTCATTATTATTATTTGATGATTAATTATTTAAAAAAATTATTAAATTAATTTGAAATAATTATTATTTTCATCTAATAAATTTGATAATAATTATAAATATTTATATAATTATTTAAAGTATTAATTGTAAAGTTTTATAATTAATGTAGAAAGGGTTGTGACATAATCTCATATTTTCTTTCCTTCTCTTTAATTTATATTTAATATAGTTAATCCTTTTTATAATTAGGATTTCTCTTTTCTCTTGTTTTTTGGTTTATAGTTCCCTAATAATTCCTTTTTATTTTTCATCCATACCCTTCCTTTTCATCCTTCTTTATTTTTTCATTTTATTTTTTCTAATTTCTTAGTTTTTCTTTCTTCATCCATTTTCCTTGCATATTATTTTAATTTCTTGTTTATATTAATTCAGCCTCTTGTTATTTTCTAATTCATTTTTGTAAGATTCATCATTTCTCTCTCAATCATTAAGAATTAACTTATTTTTTCATATTCTTCCATCAAATCATTTACCTTGGTTTTGAAGACTTTCTCCCCTCGTGTATTTAGTCAGTTGATTTCCTACACAAATTTCTAAAACTGTAAATTCAACTATTCTTCTAGGTTGTTAACCACATGAATACTCTCACTTATACTAAGTCAATAAATTATTGTTCAAAGAGGTATTCCACTTTTTTTTTTATTAGATTGCAGGAATCGGGTAGCACGACCCCCTATAAACTGCAGTGCGCCTAGTAAACTTTTTAACGTGACCGGCGGCGCTGGTGCGACACGCCCTCCGGTACCACGGGGGTGGGGGAG
This sequence comes from Sequoia sempervirens, assembly GCA_007258455.2. Lineage (NCBI taxonomy): Eukaryota > Viridiplantae > Streptophyta > Pinopsida > Cupressales > Cupressaceae > Sequoia > Sequoia sempervirens. Next base: position 10,939 of record VDFB02065818.1, read on the forward strand.
ACTAGAACTTGTGACCAACCTCCTGCTACAGGAAAGATTTAGCCAACCAAGCTAGGGCCCCAACCCAAAGAGGTATTCCACTTGAATATCTATCTAAATTGCTAATATTCTTCTCCTGATCAACCATTTTTCTTAGAAGTTGATTTTTTTATTATATTCTATTTTTTCTTGTCAAATATTAAATATAAAAATATAAAAATAATAATTATTTTTTATATAAAAATTATTATAAATTATAAATTAAATTATTTAATATTTAAAAATACTCATTTTAGTTTCTTAATCTATAGACATTTAGATCCTTAAAAATAAAGATTCATTTTAATTGTCTCTCTATAATGTCTAGATGAGTTGTAAGCTATTTTTTATTGTTCACTCAATATGGAGATTAAATGATTAGTAAAAATTACAAATGGTAGATTATACCAATTGCAAATCATGGAAGTCAAATGATATAACTAATTCATGGGTTAGAAAAGTCCATATTTCTATTATGCCAATCTTCCATTTATGATTTTTGAAAGTATAACAATGTTTTGATTATAAGGGAAAAACAAGTTTTGAAGTGACCCAAAACCCTTTACAACTTTAGGCACAAAATGTTGCACTAAAGATACAACACTAGATGAACAACAACATAAAACCCAAAATCACAGAAGATACAAACAGTTGCTCTATAGATAAACAAAGAAGCCCAGTAGCCAAACAATAAGCATCAGTGGAACTAGACCACCCTTACAGCCTTTCGACCACCACGAACAGACTTTGCAAGGGACTGAGAGGACTAATTATGCTTAGGAAGACCTCTCTTCCTTCTTTGCACAACCATCCAAGAAAGATCATCCTCTGAAATATCAGAGCAAGGGGACGTTAGAGGCCAAGCCAACAATGGAAAAGAAGGAAGAGCAGCAGGAGTATCACTCCCACAACCAACAACAACAATAGGAGTTGCAACCAAACTAGTAGTCATAGCAACAATAGCAGAATCACCAGCAGCAACAACAACTGTGGACAAACCAACCGCTTTAATATCAACTTCAGATGAACTAGCAGTAGCAAAAGAACCAACTCCACCAACAACAGAACTAGTAGCAGAACAACCAACAGCTGCAGAAGAACCAACAACATCAACAACAGAACCAATGGCAACAACAATAGTTGTAGAAGATCCAGGAGCAACAACAACACTAGCGGATGGCATTTGAGAACCAAAAACAATAGGAGCCACAAATTTAGAGGACATAACATCATCCCTGGATTCTTCCCCATAATCATCCCCCATAATAAGATGCTCACGAAGAGCATCTTTCCACCATGTAGCAGAACCATGGTGATATTTTTGACAGTTTGCAACCAAATGACTTGTAGAAAAGCATCTCCTACAACGGAAGGGGAGACCCTCATAAAAAAGAATCTGAGACCATGGTATATCCCCCATCAACAAAATGACCTCCACAGGTAAATCTTTTGAGGTGTTAATGTCCACAAGAATGCAGGCGAAAGTAGGATGTTCATAATTAATAGAAGATGAATCATCCAAAACAAACTGACCAATAGCATTACCAATGGACTCAAAGTAAGAGCCCAATATTGAAGAGGCAAATTAGGAAGCCTAGACCAAGTAGGAATAACACTAATCGATTCAATAAGAGGGTTGAAAGAGGGGAACCAAGGCCTGAGAGAAAGCGAGTGCTTTCCCCACATCCAAACACCCCTTTCCAACACATGTTCCCTATCCTCCTTAGATTGAAAAGTATCCACAAAAAAACCCCTAGCCATAGGATAAAGTTCAATCCTATCCTCAACAAAAGGCCTCCAAAACTCCAAAACCCATTTGTTTAGATTTGGGAGGGTAGGCCATAAACCATTAAATCTACAAATAAGAGCAGAAGAAGAAAAATATTCCTCTTTATCCAACACCTCCTTCCCACAAATAATAATAGGGGCAAAAGAAGAGCAGTGTAAGGGTTTACCCTTAAAAGAAGGAAGAGAAGAATAAGGGATTTTACCACTAGAGCCAACCACCTTTGCAAAGGATTGAGACGCAAGGCAAGAAAGAGGAGCATCCACATGCAAGGACCCACACCCTAAAGGAGGAAAATCATAACTAGAAAAACCCTCAAGCAAAGGTTGTGAGCTGCCAAGAGAAAGACTCACAATAGAAGACAACGGTGCCTCAATAGCAGGTAACAAACCATCAACAAGCACTTGTGAGCCAACAACATCCAACCCAATAGTGGCTAGAAATGACCCAGAACCAGTAGCCCAGTGTTAACTTAAACTTAGGTCAATATAAAAAAAATGGAATGTTTATCATTCTACTCATCTTCTTTTTCAATAGATAAACTAGCTAGATACTCCTATTAGGTTTATTGAAATTTTCAACCATTTATGGTTTTTGAAAGTATAATAATGTTTTTGATAAGGAAAAACAGGTTTTGAAGGGGCCCCAAAACCCTTTACAAAAACAAAAAGTTGCAAGAGAAACTAAGCAATAAAAACCAACACCCCAAAAGACCAAAAAGCTAAAAAAAGATAAAACATAAGGAACCTGTTAACAAAATAACAGCAAAAACATCAACAACCGTACAGATCAAACAAAAAAGAAAGCGCCAGTTACAACATTTTATCCAAAACATTCACTGAGGCCATATTCTCCTTAATGACCTCCTCTTGCATATCCACAACATCTTTAAGCTCATCCATAAAGACAACAACTCTCATTTTAGTCTTGCTCCTTGTCCTAAGACACGACCCAGCCTGCACATCTTTCTCCAACACTGGAGTAGACTCCTCAAATTTCTCCACCTGGTTCGAATAGTTGATCTCCTCAATGACTTTCTCTAACTCACCCAAGTCAAGAGGTTTACCAGTCCAATTAAGGGCTTTCTCATTTAAAACATAGAGCCCCCTAGTTGTAGTCTTTGGAGATTTGTTGCTAATATTAACCATAGTTCTTAAATCATCCAACATCTTACCAATTCTCTCCTCAAGTTTGGCAACATGATCCTCTAAACTTTTATTGACCAGGATTTCCAAAGAGGAAATCCTCTCTCCATGAGAAGCCCCCAGATGATCTGCATCATTAATTAGCTTATCTAGCATTGCGTTCATAGTTTTGACTTTTCCTTTAATAGCCCATTCCTTCTGATTACCACGGAGCATAGAAACGCAAACCTCTTGCCAATTTTTCATCTGAATATTGAGCTCCTTAACCTTAGAAAACAACCACTTCACCAGATACAACAAATTTTGCATCCCATCCTCGACCATCTTGTAAAACATATTCATATTCACATCATCCCAATTAATAGGAGGTTGATCATTCGACTCAATGTTACTAGGAGCATTAGACCGATCCAATTTCTACTCCTCATCATCTTCGACAGGGGAGTCCTCAACTTCAACCACTTCCAGCTTAATCCGCTCCTTATCAGGCAAGTTAGCTAAATCAACTAACACTTCCAATCGTTCCATTTTAATAGCCCTTTTAACAGAAGAAAACCCTTGAGAATGCTTGACCAACACCATCCCCTGCACCTCCATAGGACCAGGCCCATTGAACAACTCATCAGTACAAGAATTGACAACACCATCAGGAACTTTCAAACACAAACCCTAATCTTCAAGCGCCTTGAGAGCAGACGCAGAGGAAATTTCCCCCTTCCTGGGCAAAGGGTCCCCAACAGAGACATTCTCAACATCAACATTAACAGAACGATTAACTCCACCTTTCCCAAAAGGCCTATCCTTCACACCACCTTCGCCAGGAGACAACAAGGGTTTCTCACTAGAACCAAGAGCCACTTCCATCTTCCTCTTAGCCGAAGGTTTTTCTTTGTTGGATCCTTTTGATTTCCCTTTTGAAGTCTTTTTCACATACTTCACCATAGTATCCCTCAACTCCACATCTATTTCACAGCCCTTGCTCCACTCTTCCAAGTCATCTTCCCCTTCCTTAGAGCCATTGTCATCCACAAACATTTCCTCAAACTCCGATTCTTCATCCTCATAACTCCCAACCCATTTCGTGGTAAAGTCTCTAATATCATAACTAGTGTTTTTAAAAGCCTTCTTGCCAAGAGTTTTAGGAGAGACCACAATTAACTTAAGCTTAATGTGAGAAAACAAGAGGTTCATAAGACCCTCATGCAACCACCTTCTTAGGGTTTTTTTTGTGATCTTCAATACTCTTTTCCATGGAAATTAACAGGGAAAGTATAATAATGTTAACTCAAACTTAGGTCAATATAAAAAAAATAGAATATTTACAATTCCACTCATCTTCTTTCTCAATAGATAAAGTAACTAGATACTTCTATTAGGTTTATTGAACTTTTGAAGCTCTATTAAACTAGACGATAATTAGAACCGCCTTTGTAACATGGATAATTAAAATCACTTTTGTAATCTATTTAATAAATATTTTAATTGTTTTTAACTATTCTTTATAATATGATATATGATCGGTGATGTTATTAGAGATAATGAATTTGTGATGGATAAGTTTAATATTTATTTTTTGAATACTGTTAGAGTATAATGTGAATTATTGCTAAGTTTGATATTTGTATAAATAATTGAAGTGGAGCCATGCATGTCTAGAGGAGCGTTGCATGCACTAAGACTTCTATGTTCTCCTCTAAAATACTCGATCCCAACAAACAACTCTTGATGTCATTGTGTATCAATGCACATGACATTGCACAATTTTTCATTGCATTCTCCCATGCATGAATGTGTATAACCTCATCTAGACACTTGACAGCTTCAACAAATCTAGACACAAACAACTTTAACTGAGGAACAAAATGTTATCCATCGAGAGGTGCACTTGACAAATAGTTGGAAGGTTGATGGCTCAAAATGAGTTGCCACTTTTTTATTTCTTATTTTGTGATAATAATATAAAAATATTATATATTCAATATATTTGTGCATCTCTCACATTGAGGATAATAACAAATAGTGTATATGATTAGGAAAACCAATTTAAAGTATTAATCCATTATAATAATAGGAATCTTAATTCCTACCCATAATATCTATATATATACATCTTAATATGTTGAAACTTCACAAAAAATGTTTGAATTTTGTAAGTTTTTATGTTAAATGTTATTAATATTTTCTACTTAATTACTTGACACTTGATATGTACTACAATATTTTTAACATTTTTCTCTTAATTTCTTGCTATAAAGACCCTTCAATTTTGAAGTAACTTTTAAATTGCCAAAATATTCCTCCCACATTACCACACACTAAACTCCTAACCTATGTGCTTTTTTGTTGCATGAGAATGTAGAGCCCCTTAACCACAAGCCTTCGTGATCATAAGCCAAGTTTACATCCATTTTATTTTACCCTTGACCACTTAACCCTTATCATTCTATGCTACTAGCTCACCTTGTTTCCTTGGTTTAATTTATATTATGGTAACCGACTCACACACTTGTTGCTTTGACACACGGTATGTGGTAGCCTAAGCCAGTACCCTAATGAATCTTGGCCTTAAAACTTCCTAGGATTGAAAAGGACCTTTGGTGGACCCTACCTAATCAAGTATGTTATGGACAATGTGTCCTATATGCTTTCCACATGGTGACTTGTTTATACCGAAGGCATATCCTTATTTGCACTTCATGGACTCATTTTCTCCATGGATGGCTGAGAAACATAGATAACCCTTGCAAGAGGGTTAAAGCATTGACAACGGTTGATTTTTCTTGCCACAAAAAAATTGGAAGTAGGTAGCTAATAAATATTTCGCATAGGTTGTATTTAAAGCTTACTTTGGAAGTGGAAAATAAAGCATTAAATAAGCAATGTGGAGGAAAAAAAGTACTTTTGGCATTAGTTATTATTACAATGCTTGAGAGACATTTATTTTTAGTGTTGGCATTCCTTTTTACATTACATAAGGGATTTTTTATTTCACCAGCATTCATTTTGACAGTGCACAACGATTGATTTATTTTTATTCACATCACCAGATAGTTCTCTTGGCCAACAAAAAATGTTGTCTTCATTGCCCCGATTGCACTTTAGTTTCAGGAGCATTCATTTGGTTTTACCATCACAAAAGTCACTTGGAAATTTTTGTAAACACTCAGAGATCTTTGAAAATGAAGAAAAATTGTAAACCCTTCGGGAATTAGTTCATCGCTAATTGGTAAGTTCTTCAATTTAATCATGTTTTCTTTGTTCTTTGCTTTTATTCTTTTTGGTCCATATTAAACTCTGTGAACCCTAGGTTTATATGGTTTTCTAAATACTTTCTTTTAAATTTGCAAACTCTTGTAGAAATGGCGAAAGCTACAAATGGGGGCTCAAAACCCTCAAAATCTTTTGGCAACAGTGTTGAAAATGAAGGTAATTAAATGTAGCTTTAGAACTTGTAAAACTAATATACTATAGATCTAATTAAGTGTTCTTTGTTACAAATTATTTGTGGATGATTATCTATTTAGATTCATTTTACCATTTGTAGAAGTATACATAAGATTGTAGAAGAATAAGGCCAAAAGATAGAAGTGACAGCATATACCATGGAGAAACCCTTTCAGGAAAAAAATCCACCACCAAAATCAATAGTGCTTGTATTATTTAACCTTAGAACAAGATTACAATAATTCTTTATCAATCCTTGCTTGAGATGCTTCTTTAGGCTTCAATAATTCTTCTTCACAACCTATGATAAAATCCAATAGAACCCTCTTCAACTTGCTGCAATTTATAGACAATAATGAGCCTTGTAAACTCCAAAGAGTTTACAATTACAAAGCACAAAGCTTATCTCACAAAACCTACACCTATTCTTTACAAGTAGAGTTCTTCCATGAAAAAGAATGTCAAAACCAAGTCCATCAATTTGGGCGTCCAAAACTGAAGTCCTAACTCAACATTGATTACGAATCTATATCTTGTAAGCTCCTCCTCAAAGTTGGTGCCCAAGAATGGGCCCACTTAACTCATCCTTATAAAATATCTTCTCATGCCAAAGTGTTAACTCCAAGATGCCAACTTGGGCACCCAAGGTGGGTCCAAGTCAATCTCTGTTAACTGAAACATATCTCTCCATCAATTCATTCAAAAAGGATGCATGATTGATCATCCCCACTTAATTGAATGTATCACCTGTTATCTGTCATGCAACTCGAGTCATTAGTCATGCATTCCAAGTCAACTGAAGTCAACTAGAATTCAACTGAAACTAACTACATGCAATTGAAGATAACTAAACCATAATTGAACTAAACTAAACTAAACTAAATTAAACTGATACTAAACTGAACTCCACTCATGTAAATATCAATTCCTAAGTTCCAGGATCTTTACATGCATTACTGAAGTGTTATCTTTCTCCAAAAAGTTAACTCAAGATGAGTTCCACCTTCCATGTGGGTGTCCCATGTGCTCCTATTTTGTAGGAGCTCTTCTTGGGCGTCCCCACATGTTCCTATCATTTATAATTAATTACAAATATCAATTTACATGTTCATTTCATTCAAATTTAATCTCTTTCTAATACTAGTGTTGGGGAACACTTTCCAAGGACTTAGGAGATACATGAAATATGTTTAGGATTGTAATTAAATGGCATCCTATTCCCAACATTCTCCCACTTGACATTATACATTGCAATTATTCTAGACAAGGAATCATTATTATAAATCAAATATAGGAATCAAGGACAATGGCCTTCCTGAACCAACTAATCAATCCATGCCAATTTCAAATGCAACCTGCATAATCATGAAGCTCCAAGCAAATGATTAATACCCAAAACCAAGAGAGCTTAATTGTAGGAACTAGTTTCGTAAGATAATTTGCAACATTAATCAAAGTGTCAACTTTCTCAATTAATACCTTCCCACTCTTAACCATTTCTCACACAAAGTGATACTGAATATCAACATGCTTAGTATGAGCATGATACATAGGATTTTTGGCTAAACAAATAGCACTCTGACTATCACATTCAAGTTTAACTTACTTGCAATTAAAACCAATACCTTTCCCAAGTCTCTGTAACCAAACTGCCTCTTTGGAGGCATGTGAAACCGCCGAGTGTGTTGAACTCACACCCATCCAAGGTGTAGGATCCTTGGAATTCCTGCTAAAATCTCATCAAGAGTAACCATCTCAACACATGTCTCTAACCATAAGAGAACTCAAGCCTCACCTATTTCTCCAAGTATCTATGAGGACTTGTAACCAACCAATCCATTCCAAACTCCAAATGTAACATAGCACTATCATGAAGTAATCAAGCAAATGATTAATGTACCTAATACACAAGAGAACTACACAAGATCAATGTCAAAGCTCCAATCATGAATTAAGAACATAAACATGACATCCATGATCTAACCATCTCCTCCAAGGATATCACATGCATCATAACATACATAAACATCCTAGTCTCAAGAGAACAAGTACCATGCCAAACTCTAAACATGTATCAAGAGTAAACCATGACATAATAGCAATGACTCTAAACCAATAAAAACATATCCCCACTCAAATGAAGGTAACCTTAACAATGATGCATCCATGTCACTTCCAACAGCTCCCACCAAACCGTGGTACAAGCTACACATGGCATCATGACTACCATGATCTTCATGAAGATCACTCTTTAGCATCAAGCAAAGATTCATCACTAAAAAATTTACATGAAATGATCAATGCATGATTACCATCATCTGAGAATTCCTATGTAGAAGAATCAAAACTCCTTTTCTTGTTCTTACAATCCTTCTTCACATTTCTCGATTTCCCACAGTTCCAACACTTTACCTTACTCCGTCCTTTGGACTTACCCTTTCCTTCTTTGTCTCCCTTAGGTTCCTTTTTCTCAGGCCTACCTTTTACAAACAAGGCATCTTGGATTTCCACTTTAGACTTCCTCCTCATCTCCTTTGATAGGAGATTAGGAATTATATTATCCATGTTTGGATCTGCACCACTACCATTGATAGCAACAATCGGATTTTCCCAAGATTTTGGTAAAGAACAAAGTAACAAAATACATTTATCTTCATCTTCTAGCTTTACATCTATGGATTCTAACTAACTTAGAATCAAATTAAAAGCATTCAAATGATTTGTAACATAATCACCATCTTTCATCTTTAAATAATACAACTGTCTTTTCAGATACAACTTATTAGTAAGACTTTTGGTTTGATAAATGTCACCTATTCTCTTCCATAGTTTATATGTAGTAGTTTCTTCTGAAACATTCAAGAGAACAACATCAACAAGACATAATCTTATGGTTCGTCTTGACTTCTTATCAAGCTTATCCCACTCCTCATCTGACATCGTTCTAGGTGACTCTGTCTCATTACCAACAACTAACCACTGATCTCTCTCTTCAAGGAGATCCTCCATTTTTAGTTTTCACATCTCATAATTAGATCCATTGAATCTTTCAATATCTAATGAGAATTAAAACTCATTATAACAAACTTATTTTCCAAAATCAGCAATAACACAATAGTAAAAGCTCCCACTACAACCAAAAAACCTTCAAACTTTTGAGAGAAAAGGCATCCCAAACTCTATCCCAATCGTTAGCTCTGATACCAAATGTTGAAAAATGGAGGTAATCATGTAGCTTTAGAACTTGTAAAACTATTATACTATAGATCTAATTAAGTGTTCTTTGTTACAAATTCTTTGTGGATGATTATCTATTTAGATTCATTTTATCATTTGTAGAAGTAGACATGAGATTGTAGAAGAATAAGACCAGAAGATAGAAGTGACATAGCATATACCGTGGAGAAACCCTTTCCGGAAAAAAACTCCACCACCAGAATCAATAGTGCTTGTATTATTTAACCTTAGAACAAGATTAAAATAATCTTTATCAATCCTTGCTTGAGATGCTTCTTTTGCCTTCAACAATTCTTCTTCATAACCTACAATAAAATTTGACAGAACTCTCTTCAACTTGCTGCAATTTATAGACAATAATGAGCCTTGTAAACTCCAAAGAGTTTACAATTACAAAGCACAAAGCTTATCTCACAAAACCTATGCCTATTCTTTGCAAGTAGAGTTCTTCCATGAAAAACAATGTCAAACCAAGTTCTTCATCAATTTGGGCGTCCAAAACTAAAGTCCTAACTCAACGTTGATTACAAAGATATCTTTTAAGCTCCTCCTCAAAGTTGGCACCCAAGAATGGGCCCACTTAACTCAGCCTTATAAAATATCTTCTCATGCAAAAGTGTTAACTCCAAGATGCCAACTTGGGCGCCCAAGGGTCCAAGTCAATCTCTATTAACCAAAACATATCTCTCCATCAATTCATGCAAACATGATGCATGATTGATCATCCCCACTTAGTTGAATGTATCACTTGTTATCTATCATAAAACTCGAGTCGTTAGTCATGAATTCGAAGTCAACTAAAGTCAACTAGCATTCAGCTGAAACTAACTACATGCAATTGAAGATAACTGAACCATAACTGAACTGAACTAAACTGAACTGATACTGAACTGAATTGAAATGAACTGAACTGAATTGAACTAAACTAAACTCCACTCATGTAAATGTCAATTCCTAAGTTCTAGGATCTTTACATGCATTACTAGAGTGTTATCTTTCTCTAAATAGTTAACTTAACTCTGTTAGAGTAATAAGTTATTATGCTTAATTAATTACATCATATTGATTAATTAATTAAGTCACTTATTCCTCTTTATTACTTAAGCTAAACTTATGCACATTAATAATTAATTATTAATTATTAAGTGTGCACACTAGGGTTTCATTTAGGGTTTCCCTTTTAGGGTTTCTTGATCTCCTTCATAAGGATTGACCACTTTGTAATAATCGATTCTCTTAATGCATTTTTACACTTTGAGGTTCAGAGAACATCTTTTTGGTTCTTCATATCTTTTGCATGTGACAAGTATCCATCTTGCATGCAGGTGATCTTAGTTTTCTAACATGGTATCAGAGCTCCAGACCTGCAGCTGCTTGTTCGTGATCTGAAGATATGGCCTCTCTGTGAGTTTCAAGTGCAAGGGTTTCCACAGGCATCTTTTCTGCAAGATCTGGGGGTAGCCATTTTTTTGGGACACAATGGGCTCAAACGGACGTCGCCACGCGTTCGCAGCGTCCCAAAACCCTAGAAACACCTGTCAAATCGTCCATTTTGGTGCAGTTGATCCGGGAGGCAAAAATTTGTCGGGGTCACGGCCTCCCCGGCTACAGATTGAGGCACATTTTTTGAAAAAATTCAAAATAAAAAATAAAAAATTTGAAATTTTAAAAAGATTTTGTCTGGCCGTGACGGAAAGCGGCGACCACGCGCCACCGTGACCCATAGGGTGGACCACCTCCTCCATTCTTGGCCGTTTTCACCACCGCGGGCCCCCAGCAGCGGGCGGCGGTCACATGGGGGACTGGGCGCTATGCGCCCAGCCCCTGGCTTCTTAGCCCCCAGAAGGTCCTATGGAGGACCAGGATCCCCCCCAGCACCCTTGACCAGCCCCTGGTCGAGGACAGGGGGCCCCAATTTTTTTTCATTTTGTAGGGGGGCCAATTTTTTTGCGGCGACGGCCATACGGCCATCAATTTTAAGCTCGTGAACTGATGACGTCAGCGTACGGCCGGCGCCTCTTTGCCCTCCTAACCCTAGTTTTTTTCTAAAAGAGTAGTTTTTTTTCTTTTGGCCATAACTTGGGCATACGGTATCGAAATCGGGAAAACGAGATATCACCGGAAAGCTGGTTCCAAGCACTTTCCAGTAGTACTATTTATTTTTTAGTATTTTACTATTTTCCTGCATTTATTGCTGCTTGAAGTTAGATGCTATTTTTGGACTTCTGAGCTCATAACTTTTTGCCACGATGTCTGATTTTCACCTCGTTTGCGGCGTTGGAAAGGTATTGAGGAGATCTATGTTGCTATCTATGCACTTTTTCTATATCTATCTCAAATTTATCAGTTAGTCCAGATATGGCCCGATGGGTTGTTTGGTGATTACTTGGATATTTTGGCAGTTGGGAGAGTGCATCTTGCATCTTTGCACTTCGTTTTCAGTAATACATCATTCAATAATTGCTTGCTGCTTCATAGATTCCAGGGTTGTTCCCGTTTGGAGTTTTCGAGTGTTCGAGGCATGGTCTGCTTGTCACATTATTTTGATTCTGGTTTTGGTTTGGTAGACGAAATATCTTTCCTTGCTTGCAGATTGCGGTTCTAGTGTTACTCTCAGAGTTCTTCCAGTGCTTCTTTGCAGCATGTCATCACATTGTAGGGGGGTTTTGTCCCACTGGGTTTTTCCTTCTCTACCTCATTCTTGCATTTGTAAATGGGTACCTGATCAGGCCTAATTGTCGGGACCCATCTTTGCTTTCATGCATCTTATTCTAGTGTTTTAGCTTCTTCCTAAGTTCATCTTAAGGGGGGGTGTTAGAGTAATAAGTTATTATGCTTAAAATTAATTACATCATATTGATTAATTAATTAAGTCACTTATTCCTCTTTATTACTTAAGCTAAACTTAGGCACATTAATAATTAATTATTAATTATTAAGTGTGCACACTAGTGTTTCATTTAGGGTTTCCCTTTTAGGGTTTCTTGATCTCCTTCATAAGGATTGATCACTTTGTAATAATCGATTCTCTTAATGCATTTTTACACTTTGAGGTTCAGAGAACATCTTTTTGGTTCTTCATATCTTTTGCATGTGACAGGTATCCATCTTGCATGCAGGTGATCTTGGTTTTCTAACAAACTCAAGGTGAGTTCCACCTTCCATGTGGGCACCCCATGTGCTCCTGTTTTGTAGGAGCTCTTTTTGGGCGTCCCCACATGTTCCTATCATTTGGAATTAATTACAAATGTCAGTTTACATGTTCATTTCATTCTAATTTGATCCCTTTCTAATCTTAGTGTTGGGGAACACTTTCCAAGGACTTAGGAGATACATGAAATTTGTTTAGGATTGCAATTAAATGGCATCTTATTCCCAACAAGTGGCTATGAAATAAATGTAGAAAGTTGCACTGAAAAATATGATTCTCTCTTATTTTATCATTTTAAATATTATTTTATAACTCCAATCTTAAATAAGATATGTTTTAATAAGTTTAGGTTTCCCATGAAATTATATGTTTTACAGACCTTTAGATTACATGTCAAACCTTAATGGGATATACATTTAGAGAGATGGTTTTACATGAGGTACATAATGTTATTAGGATATTTGTATCCACCTATATTCTACATAAATTTCCATGTATATTTTTAGCCATAATTATGTATCTAGAGGCTTTGTGGTTGATAAATGGAGCCAATTATGATAATTTCAAATAGCACAAGAGGAAAAGTAATCTTTTGTCTTGTACTAAGGTCAGAGATTTCACTATCCTGGGTCTAAAAGGTTATGAGATACTTACTAATATAGTTTTCCAATTTGGTAAGGAATTTGATGTTGAGAAGAACTGTTATTATGAAGGCTTCATTGATAAAAAAATGGGATGTTAGGATTGTAGGACATGAGCATGAATTTATGAACTTGATTGCTTCATCAAAATCTATAAAGATGAGATGGAGAAAAGGGAGAGGATGACGTGATGGTTTAGGATCAAGAATTCTGAAATTAAACTTAAATAAAATGATTATAATAACTTTAGGGGGTTCTACAAGGAAATAAAAGACATTATGAAGGCTTCATTGATAAAAAAATGGGATGTTAGGATTGTAGGACATGAGCATGAATTTTATGAACTTGATTGCTTCATCAAAATCTATAAAGATGAGATGGAGAAAAGGGAGAGGATGACGTGATGGTTTAGGATCAAGAATTCTGAAATTAAACTTAAATAAAATGATTATAATAACTTTAGGGGGTTCTACAAGGAAATAAAAGACATTATGAAGGCTTCATTGATAAAAAAATGGGATGTTAGGATTGTAGGACATGAGCATGAATTTTATGAACTTGATTGCTTCATCAAAATCTATAAAGATGAGATGGAGAAAAGGGAGAGGATGACGTGATGGTTTAGGATCAAGAATTCTGAAATTAAACTTAAATAAAATGATTATAATAACTTTAGGGGGTTCTACAAGGAAATAAAAGACCTTATTCTAAGGATGAAAACCATGTTAGATAGTTGTGTAAGATATTTTAGTATCATGGGTATAAAAGGTTATGAAACACTTACTAATAATTTCCCAATTTGGTAAGGAATTTGATGTTGAGAAGAACTATTATTATGAAGGTTTCATCTATTAAAGTAAATGGGATGTTTGGATTGTAGGACATGAGCATGAATTTTATGAACTTGATCACTTCATCAAAATCTATAAAGATGAGATGGAGAAAAGAGAGAGGATGAAATGATGGTTTAGGATCAAGAATGATGAAAGTAAACTTAAATAAAATGATTATAATAACTTTAGGGGGTTCTACAAGGAAATCAAATACCCTATTCTAAGGATGAAAACCATGTTAGATAGTTATGTAAGAGATGAAATTTGACTTTGAAAAAAGAAAAAATAAATTCCTTTGAGATTAATTTCAATCTTTTATATTAGGGTTAACCAACAAACTTTATGTTTAACTAAATCTATTGTTTAGATTTATGTTGATGACCCTTTTCTAAATTTTGATTTTGAAGAGAAATAAAATTGATAAAATCAAACTAAAATGTTGAAAAAAAAGAGATGAACTAGTAAAAATAACTTGAAATAGAGAAATGAAAATAACTTCGTGATTATAGAAATAGAAAATATAGAAAATGGGGAACCTAGGATAAAAATATCAAAGTCTTTATTTAGGATGCCAATGCCACAAGAAAGTATTTGTTTGTGACACATTGTCATTCTTTGTGAATTTGGGAAACAAAAAGTATAGTTCAATACAAAAAAAATCTTGCATGTAAAATAAATAAGAAATATAACATTATTAGAGGAATTAGAATTACATAATTTATTCTATCAAAACCTATGAATTGCTTAATAAATTAAAATTAATAAAAGCAAGATTTAAATGGAATATTTTGAAAATGTAATGGGTCAGTAAATCTCACTTACCAATTATCATCCTCAATTTTCAATTTTAGTTTAATGGAATGAGGCATGATAAAATAATTTTCAAAAAAACTTATTCAAATCGAATAACATGCTTTCCAATAAATAAAGGTATTTCAAAAGAATCCCAGATAAGCGATCTATCAGTATAAATGAGAATTATTTTTATTTAAAGTAAATAACTTACAAGTTCAACATGACTGACCACCTAAGAATGCTTACACAAGAAAGGCTAGCTCCATCATGTGTCAGCCACCTAGACCTGCAAGAAAATGTTAGTGAATAGGGATTTGCCTTAGTCAAACCCCGTTTTAGTATTCAAACCTTGATATGAAATGGAATAAGATAAAGAAATGACGAGAGGACATAATACATCATTGCAACATACCAAAATGAAAAATAGGCCCTTGCTTGATTTTATAGATCTTGACTTGAATACCTCTTGAATCATGAAATCCTTCACCACAAATGTTAGCTCAAATACAACATGACTCATGAATGATGATTAGGCACTGTGGGTTCTAGTTTAACAATGTAAGAATGTGCAATTTTAATTTAAGGAGTTTTCTAAGTAATATCCTCCATGCGATAACCTACTAAGATAGTCAACAACACTGTGCTAATTATACTTATATAGGTATAAGTAGGGTTTATGTAAGAATACACTCTAAGTAATTACAATGAAATATTAGAGGTTAAATATTCCAAGAAGGCTTCTCAAGCACTTACATTGATACACTCTATCAAGTTTAGATTTATTTCCTAATGAATTAATCATATAATACTCCACTGAAAAGAGGGTTTAGAACAAGCAATGGTGTCAAAATTTACTCCCAATTTAATTTTTCATGTGGTATTCAACATAAGATCCTAACCACAAAATTAAAGGATGCAACTTTAGATAAATTCGACACAAAACTAATCTAATTATTTCCATTTCATTTAAAAGAGTTTTTTATTAACAATTTGGAGAAACACTACAAATTATACATAAAGCTTCACATTATAATTTTAGTAGTTTAAGGTTAAAGAACATACCTGTTTCGTACAATAGAGAGAAGTGTGACAAAACTTGGTTTCTCCAGAGACATGCACTACCTGCCATTGTGCAAACCAATCCTGTACTACTATAAAGATATTAAGAGTTACAACAAATTAACTGATAAACTGATGGTCTGGTAGATATTGAAAATGATTCATTCATTCACATCAATTGGTGATGATCCATGCTTAGTTTGTGTGTTGGAACGAGTAACATCGTCGGTAACATGTATGAGTAGGTCAATCCCCACCCTTCGACGATACAATGTACATAGCTCTCTGTAGAGAGAGTTACTTGAAAGAGACGCTATATATACTGCAGGCCTATAATGCAAAAGATGCGTTTTGGGACGGTAAGCTCATCCGCTCTTTCATCATTGTTAGGGGATTTTCAGTTGTTACAAGAGTTATTTTTTAGAATAGACTTATCAACATGTATGCCACTTGTGGAAACTTAGTGGACTCTCGCAAATTTTTTGACCACATGACAGAACAAGACACCACCTCATGAAATGTGATAATTGCCATTTTCCTAAAACATGGGTTTTCTGAAGAGACATTGACATTGTTTCACCGAAAGCCTAGAATAGGTATAGTATCATTATTGCAAAGCATCAAATAACAATGGTAATAAGGTAGCACAAACACCACCAATGTAATCAAACAAAACAAGTCGATTTTCCAGTTTATCCACCTTGCCTCTTTGGACAGCAAGGGAATGGTCTCGAGCAAGACGAGTTGGAGAAGATTACAGGAGAAAGCGAAAATGATGCTGAAAGGAATCTGCACGAGCACCCTCTTTTCTTCGTACTCCTTGTAGAGCTTGCGATTGAGGAACCACAGTCCTGTCCATCCCAGGCCTCCCAACGATCCTGCCACCACCAATTCTGCATACATTGCCCATCCCCAGCCCATCTTTCGCCAATTATCTGTTATTAGCTGCGTGTAAACATGTATTATTTTCTGGACATGATTGCGTTGTGGATCTCTAGCGTTAGTTTTAGATTCATTTGTTCGATTGATGATGGCTTTGAAAACATGTAGCAGGAAGAACGAGAGGCAAAGAAGAACCAAAGGAAAACACAATGTTAATCACACGTTCAACATTTCTAATGAATCCTATAAACAAAAAGTATTAGTATCATTTTTTAGCATTTTGGCCATTCAATATTTGTTAAATGATTCGGCAGTGTTCGCGAAACACAACATTTTGAGGACTACTCAGAGGGCCCTTTCAAACCCAATCAACAAAATCTAGGTTTTCCAAGCATTAGTCAAATTACATTTGAATCTGAAAGTTCTCAATATTATGCAGCTTTTAACTCTGACGTAATAATCATCTATTCCAACTGACATTTCATTGAAGGGTTTGGGAAAAGAAGACTAAGTTTGGTTTCTATTCTCACAAAATCATGTGGATTTTAAAGATATTACGAATTTTGGTTATGGGTTGTATATATTATAGTTGAATCTGAATAATATCTTTTCGGGATTGCTTCTCCACTCGGGCTTATTTATTAGTGTAAAGATTTTCCAAAAATGCAATTGGGGTTAGCTCCAAAGTATACACTGATGCCGCACACTCATTTATCGACGAAGATGAAGACGAGGAAGTGAAACAAAGACTGAAGGCTGAGATAAATGGGGAAGAATCAGGCTTCTCTAGAACAACCCTATGATTTGATAATCAGAAGATGATTAAAGAAGGGCAGCGCCGTCAACACCAAGCAGAACTTGCAAGGCCAGAGATTGAGAAAACTGCACCAGATTGGCTGCAAGGGCATTAGTACATGAGACGGACATGACTCTTCCAACCCATCCACTGAGAATGGTTTTCTACAAAAATGTAGATGATTTCCCCGTTATCCAAAGAGCTCAAAACTCAGGATGATATGAAATAAGAGTGATGTCGCATGCAGAGACAAATTCTAGAATGGTAGTGATTTTGTGTTACCTGTAACAAGAAGTTACTCGGATTCAAGTTGTTGGAGGGGTTTCGTTTTCCCTTTTCCCATCTCATGTCAACATCCATCTGGTAGCTCCAGCCACCGAAGTAATGCCATACCCGTCTGATTTCTGAATGCGTCCTTTTTCTCATGGTGATAGGAGAAGTCGTTCCTCCTTCTCCACTTTCCCGGATCGTTCCCTTCTCTGCCTACCGCTACTGCCTTATTCCCCGTGTCAAACTTTAAGTTTTTCCCCCCATAATCAAGAACGTAACAACCGTTTTTTGTAACCGCTGAATGATATAAAAGACTTTATCTATTATTCCCTATAACCTTAGATTATAATTTCTTCTCACTTGTAATATTCATTATTCGCAATAATATAAAAGAATAATTACTATTATTATTTATTTATTAATTTATTAATTAATTAATTAATTATATATATATATATATTTAAAGGATTATCTACTTAGAACAATAAACTACTTTGTTAAATACTATTGGCTTGAATTAACCATTCATTTTAAAGAAAAATGGGATGTGACAGAAAAAGATATCACCAAATGTGAAAAACACTAAAAAATATCTTGCCTTGTAAACTTGCAACAAAAGAAACACAAAATAAATGTTTTTGGTGGTTGTTTTTGGGGTTTACCTCACTCAAAACTCGTATTGGTATTTTGACCATCATAGAAAACCTTTGTTTTTTAATAGTTTTTAAAATAAAAGTGATAAATATAATATAAATTATAACGAAAAACCAAAATGACAATAACAAGAATAAATATAATCCTAAATACAAGCACTATTAGCACCTAAGAATCAAAACATGAATGATTAACTCAAGAAAGAGGAGAAGGAAAAATAAAGAATAAGATCACCTCTAGATCTTGAAGCCACTAAGAAAGACATTGCTAGCTATTGTAAATTATTGTTACAACTCCACGAATGCCACTTTGGAATCAAAAATATGTTTACATGCAAAATGGAATGATAAAAGTGAAACATAGAAAAAGGGAACCTTAGGTTTAATGAGTGAAACCTAGGATTCAATTGGGGGCCTTTCTTTAGGGTTTCATTAAGATGGAGACCAACAAGGTGTATAGATTGAATTTCAACCATGAAGGTGAGACAATGAGACCTGGATCTCCATCTTATTGAGGATAGGGATGGATTACATTTGATTTGTTATGATTCACCTAATTAGACTATGTGCCATAATACTAAAATTGCAAGATATAATATATAGATTGAAACAACAATTTGTAGGAAAATCTGGGAAGTGCAGGAGTCTGTGTACCTATCTAAAAAAATGGTTTCAATGTGCATAGGAGGACTTATATGCCCAAAGGCACATGGGTCCTTATAGGGGTGTCCTGCTCTGCTTTTGAGGTACTTTGATGGTAGATTTGAGACTCTCATTTTCATTTGTAGAGTTGTCAGAATGTTGTTAGATAATTTTTTAGGTGAGTTTTCGTGAGTTGACAAGATGTAGGGCTTCAAATGAAACAATGAATGATTTGTCTTCAAAATTTCCTCAATCCTCTTCAAACCTAAAACCTGCACATTCAAAGAGAGAAATTTTTGTGTCATTTATAGGATTTCTTTAGCCAAACCTTGTGTATGTGTTTTCACTTCCATAATGGAAATGTCAATGATAAAATGATAATGGATAGGAAGGAATGATGAAATCACAAAGTCCTACAACTCACCACCCTTAAATGGCTTCCTTGAAGGATTGAAGTCATGCACATCACCTCAAGGTCTTGGAACTTGCTTGCTTGATTTCTTGAATGCTTTGAAGACCTATAAAAGTGTTAGCCTTCACAAAATAATGATAGCATGAACACACATAAATCTCACATAGGATTTGACATGATGTTGGATCTTGAATTGTTGTAATAAGTCTTTGAAATTTTTTCTCTTGACTTGCTCAATAATGCACTTGACAATAGTAATTTCTCATGAATTATTGTTAATGATTGTTAGATTTCAAATGATACGATAAGTAGGTATTTATATACAATTATGCTAATTTCCTTCACACTATTTTACATGACATTAAGTGTTGGGGGAAAATTTTTAATTGGATGCATTTAGTCAATGCTTGCAATTTGTTGAAAAATGGTAAAAATAGGCCTTAGAATGCATAATTCAGGGAAATAGGTGCTCAATTAGGCTCAACAATTTAGGGGGAAAAACAATGTTACATTTAGCCCCCACTTTAGTAAGAGTATGAACTTACGCTTAGACTCACACAAAAGTAGATAAATACATCAAGAGGAGTATGATTTTCCAAATGTTGAAGAGATAGGATGACGAGATCTAGGGGGAGTGCACAAGCCCCCATGATTCAAGATCCCATGGAAAACCAATAGGAGTACAAAGGAACACACACATGTATGATATGTAGCAAGACAACATACACAAACATACATGTCAAAAACATGAAGCATACATGATGAAAACACATAGCATAACATATAGATGATGATGAAATGAAAACAAACTAAAAGACACACAACCAAACACAAGGTTAGTACTAAAGGGATTTGAGTCAGTAAGGCAAGGAGACCTCGGTATTAAATTATCTCAAATACCAAACATCATCCCTCGAAGAAAGGAATACTCTCATGAGGACTAGCAAGTTATTTTATGCCACATCACTCATGAACCACATGGATCTACTGGATAGCAAACTATGCTATGCTAGGTGTCCATGCAATATGATGGGTTCCATAAGGCTAGCAAGGTGTGTTATGCCAAACACTCATGAAACACATGGATCCACTAGCAAGCAAGTTGTGTTATGCTAGGTGGCCATGTTAAAAGGGGTACTCAAGTTCATGACCCAACAAGCTTTATTATGTTGAATCCATGAATTATCTTACAAAATATCACTCCAAGGAGCGCACAAAACTCACCTCAGGGGGTGCACAAAGTTTAACATTAGAGGGGACAAACAAAAATTGCCTTAGGGGGTGCATGAAGTTTAATTTCATGGGGGGAAAACAAAACTATTAAACTTTATACACCCCCTGAGGTGAGTTTTGTTTGTCCCCTATGATGTTAAACTTTGTGCACCCCCTGAGGTGAGTTTTGTTTATCCCCTATGATGTTAAACTTTATGCACCCCCTAAGGTAAGTTTTATGCTCTCCTTGAAACAATATCTTGCAAGATAGTTCGTGGATTTAATGTAACAAAGCTTGTTGGGTTGTGAACTTGAGCACCCTTTTTTAACATGGCTACCTAGCATAGCAGGAAGAGGAGTGGGGGGAGATTTGAATTTAGGGGATGATGCTAGAGGAGAAGGAGATGATTCAAAGGAGGCAAATGGATTATTTCCTGGAGGTGAGTTGTTGCAGGGTTGGTTGTTGTTGTCAGTCTATTGGGATGCAATGGTGTGGTGATGGTTGTTGTCATTCGACTGTTGGAAAGCGATGTTGTGGGGATGTTTGTTGTTGTCGTCCTATTGGGAAGTAGTGGCCTTGCTTCTTGGTGGCTTGATATCTAAAGAAGTTGGGTCTATTCTTACTTGTGTGGAGCTATACACTGATGGGAGGACTTTTCTCTCATCCTATTATTTCTCTAGCCCCCTTGGCGGGATGGAGGTCGTTGCTACAATAGATTTGTTTCTGGTTTTTCCTTTATTGGACTATGGTTTTAGAGACTTGCTTTTCTCCTAGCCCATCTTTTTGAACTTTAATGCTTGGTTTCATTTGTTGGTACAACCTCCCTACGCTATTTGGATCTAGGGAGTCTAGGTGTTGAGGGCTATTGAGGAAGACCTCTTCTCTAGGTCAAGGTTGCAGGTTGGTTGTTGTGGGTCTGTGATGGATTTGAGATATTAGCCTTTTCTTGTGAGTAAATGTGTTATCTTATCAACAAAGGAGGTGTTTCAGGCTCTTATGGGATGTTTTTCCCATGGAGTGATGTTTTGAGTATAACCTTTTGTATAAGGACATGATCCCTGGAGATCTATTTTCTAGTGTTGATTTTGAAGGTTGCTTTTTGGATGTTGAGGCTTGGACCATGGCTATCTTTGGATGATATGTTTATGGGTCTAATGTTTTGCCTACCATGTGTGGTTTTGAACCCCTATTTGATTTTGAAGCTTTTATTGTAGATGGGGAGTAGTTATCACTTTGGAGAATGTTAGTTCTTTGTCTTTCATTCTTAAGGAAGTTAAGAGAGTAGTTGTCACCCATATTTTAAATTTTTTGTTGTTGACTAGGCTACACCCAAAGCCTGTTTTGAAGGCCCAAGATTCTTTGCTCTTTTTTCTGATGGTTGGAATGCATTACAAGTTCTTCTCGAAGTTCCTAATGCCTGTATTGCCAATGGATGTTATATTTTCCCTTTATTCTAGTTTGTTAGCTTTTTATTGGGTTCTATAGTTAGTGTCTTCTATTGAGGCAAAGACTATTGTTATTGAGGTGGAGTTGGGTGTTGTGAATGTGGTGGGAAGCTATCTTTATTAGTGTTCTCTTTTGTTGTTCCTATTCAAGTGGAAGCCACTCCTATTGAGGTGGAATTTGAGGTTGTTAGAGATTGATGGCTTTGGTGGAAAGGGTGTTTATGTCATCCTCTCCTCTAGATGGGAGCTCTCTCCTTCAAAGGTGGAGATTGAGTTGGTATGATGGGATGGAAGGTGTTTCAAGGAGGTTATTATTATCTTATGTTCAGTTCTACCTTTCAACTCTCTTATTGAGGTAGGGAGTTTGGTTAGACAAGTTGTTATGAAAGGGAGCACTTGTTGCCCTCTTTTTTGTGTGTTCTTCTTTGGAAAACCTGTTTGGGTGATATGGATGTCCTACATCATTAAGTTTTCTATTTTCTTGGCTCAAAGTTGTCTATTCTAAGTAGTTGTTTGTTGAGGCCTAGTTGTTATAGGCTCTGTTGTTGTCTGGATGACTCAAGCTGTATTTGTGAATTGTTTGGGTTTAAGGTCTTTGTTAAAACCTAGTTGTAGAGGGTTTAAGGTTTCATTCAAAACATATTCTTTTTAGCATGAGTAGACTAGTCTATCTTTTGGTGGTTGTTGTTTTTGGGCTATTGATTGTCTAAGTTTTATCTATTTGCAACATTCTCGTGACAGGGTTTTGATTCCCTTCAAAACCTTCTTGTAAAGGGTTTTTGGTCCCTTCAAAACTTGGTATCCCAAATGATCAAAACAATGAACAAGATAATGTGTGATTTGGGGTTGAGTAATTACAATAAATTTTTCCTGCTCCTCTGGTTTGAATTGTTTGCATGCATGGTGGACTCAGCTTTGGGGGTACCCCATGGTCCCCCTGTCCTCTCTTGACCAAATTCTTGCTAAGGCACTTGTTGATCCAAAAACCTCGAGGGTCCCTCCTGTGTTGTTTGCTACTAGTGTTCTTGTGATTCATGATCAGTCTATTGTCGATGTGCATGTGCTCTTTGTTACTCTCCAAATCACATTGTTGGTCAAAGTAGAGCTACATAATTTGTTGGATGTAGGTTTCATAAGACCCATTGATTATCCAAAGTGGGTTTCCAACCTTGTTCCAGTTTCAAAACCCACTAGGGGCATACACATCTACACAAATTTTAGAGATCTAAAAAATCTTGTCCTAAGGATGACTTTTTGCTTCCCAACATAGACATCATCACAGACTTGATAGTTGGACATGAAATGCTCTCTCATGGACAGGTTCTCTGGGTATAACTAGATCATGATAGCCAAAGAAGACCAACACAATAACTTTTACTTTCCCATGGGGGACATATTGTTGAAATGTCATGCCTTTTGGTTTAAAGAACATAGGTGGAACATATCAAAGGGAGATGAACTTAATCTTTCATAACATGCTCCACAAAATCCTAGAAGACTATGTGGACAACATCTAGGCAAAATCAATGACAAGAAAAGAACATCTAGAAGTGCTAACTCAAATATTTGATAGGCTTGAAAAATATTAGGTGAGACTCAATCCAAAAAAGTGTGTCTTTGGAGTCACCATAGGTAAAAATTATGGATACATAATATCACGAAGGGGAATTGAGGTGGAACCTGCCAAAGTCAAGGCTATATTTTCCCCTTGATTTATGTCCTATTTTCATTGCCTTTATGTAGAAAATATGTACTTTTACAAGTCATGACGTGTTAAACTAGCTAAGGGTAAAGTTTGAGTTGTGAGAATATTTATAGCTCCTTCTAAATGTTGTCCTAGATATCAAACCTAGTCATGAAATACTTATGCAAGGAACATATGAAATTTTGGGTTGTGTATGTTGTAGTTTAAGTTATTGATCATATTGTGTTTATTTAAACAAGTGTAGGTCAAAATTCATTTGGTGCATCACCTTAGTAAATCTTAGGTTTTATTTCATGTCACTTCCTATCTCTTTTTTTTGCAAGAAGCAGTAGGTAGTTTAGTTTAGGTGATAAAACCAAGGGGAACCAACCCTCTCTGGAGGTTGATCTCCACCATCTGGGCCCACACTCAGGGAGATCATCCCATGTTTCAGAAAGTAGTCGATTTCTACACTCAACAAGGGTTAGTGACAACAATAATATATAATAAGTAATCTTTCTAAAATAAAGTGTCAATTTAATTTAAAATAATCAAAATTATAAATTTTTCTTTCAAATCCCTATAAAAATTATATTTTTAAAATGTAAAGCTCTATTTTAACTTTCAATTATAATTTTACAAATTTAAATGTTATTATATTATTAAAATATTAAAATCAATTAAGTTGTAAGTTTATTAATGAAAGTATTTAATTCATATAAATTTACTAAGATAATTACTATGGTGTAAAAAGGCCCAACCCCTTACCCAATTCAAATTATAAAAAAATCAACTAAATAAATATCCCTCACTCCATTTATAAACAAAAAAACCTATCTATTTTTTAATAGGCGCTGCAAATAGTTTGAAAAGTAAAAGTCACATTTGTGAAAAGACATGTATTGTCTTATCAAATCATTTAAATGTCACACATTAATAAGTAACTTACCAAATTCTTCAATAAAATCATAAAATTAATAGCTTGAAGCACATAGTAATTGGGATTATTGCTATAATGCATCATTACAAAATTTCTCGATGAAAAATTTACAAACAACATCTAAATTTTGATTGATAATTTTTTCTAAATTGAGCATAAATTTAAAACATGTGAAATGGGTTTATTAAAAGTTATAGATGGTTTTACACATCAAAAGGAAGTGTTCGCTATGAAGAGAGTGGGGTGTTCAACCTAAAATGGTCTAACAAATATTTTGATATTTCTTAAACATGCCTACTAACACATCATGGTGGAAACCAATCACACTCTACATTGGCAGGTAGACAATCTATTAGACAGAGGAGAAAAAGCTAAGTTGAAATTCATAACACTTGTATAAAACCGTAGACTATGAATACATAATGTTAGAGAATCATATTTTGAATAACTAAAACCTAGAGAAAATAGGAAGGATGGATGGAAGGTCAACGAAAATTCAATTATCGACAGTAAGGTGTCACAAGCAATGCAAAGAGTTACACCTAGATACCTACATGTGTAGAGGAGTGTCATTATAGATTTAAAATGGCTAAAATAACAACTACTATAGTTCTACTTTGGTGACAAGCTATCTACAATATAACAACTACAATATTTCTCTTTAATCCTTCAAATTGTTATGGAGTAGTCTGTTGTAGCCATGTTGGATTTTTTTATACATTAATATGTGTAATTATAGACATTCTAGACAACAATGCATCTGCTAGCTACAAAGCTTGCATTAAAAGTAAAAAAAGAAAGTAAATAGAATATATGAAAATAATTTAAAACAAATCAAATATTTACCAAGATTGATTTGCATTTTCTCCATAATTACCATGCATATTTAATGTAATACTATTGCGGTTGAATTTGATAAACATTTGGAGTGAAGTGCTAGGAAAATATATTATTGAGCTGGTAACTTGTTTTTCAACAAGGAATTTTTCAACGTGATACTTGTTTTAGATTGAAACCCAACACATAATATAACCTATCGACTAAATATTTATGGCTTATATGTATGAGTTTTCATTTTGATGAAAACATTCTTCTTCTTTATTTTTCCATTTATTTAAAAGGGGCACACTTGAATGGTTTGATTTGTGTACCATGCTATTTACCTCCATTTATGAGTTAATAAATGAACTTTTTGACCACTTTAAGCATTTACATCAAATGTGTGGTCCCCTCATCCTGTAACAAAACAAGTCATTCTTCTCTTTTCTCTTCTTGTAATAACACATATAATTACTCATCTTGTAACAAAACAAGTCATTCTTCTCTTTTCTCTTCTTGTAATAACACATATAATTACACATATGTTTGAGGGTCCTAATGGAATGTATATAAACATTTCCAAGAAAAACTTTATCCCCCTAGTTTTTGAGTTTAAATATTTAATATACATCATTCTATTCCTACTTATGTTATTCCCCTTCTAAGACTATTGTATAAGAAGATCCCCCATTCCTTCCCAACCGATTCAAGAATGTATGGTGGTATAAGGATTTCCCCCTTCTCCCTATTCCTTTATTCCATTTTAGATTTCTCTCTTTTCCTAACATAAATTATTATGCAATAGACCATACATATGACATTAGATGTAATGAAGAATTCTCCTTCTTATAAGGATGCATTTCAATAGACCCTACAACAAATATATGACTATTTATATACACATATATACATATATAATATTTATATGTATCATACATAATATGCACACACACACATAAATACATAATGCTTAGCTAATAACACTATAATATTAGTGTCTATCACTATTCGATAATGCCTTTAGGTGTTGTTACTATTAAATATAAATAACAAATAAGTGTCTATGCATTTAACCAATGTTAGCATACGCATCCATTTAGTAATTAAGTGTCAAAACATCTAATATCATACAATGAGTAGAACTGCGGTTGTTAAATAAATGAGAGTTGGATTAACTCTTACTAATTAGGGTTAAGTCTCAATATAAAAATGACCATGCAAAATATTAATTTTCATTATCTATTAAATTGAACAATTATAAAATATTATCTAAAAATAGACGTCATATAATTGTTCAAAAAATAGTTGAAATTATCACAATCACAATATATGTGGAGTACTATAAGAACTGCAAAATAATTAAATCTTACATATTCACCATCATTTTATCACCTTTAGAATCCAACTAAATATCATATTTAAATTTATTTAACTTTTACATTTAATTTATCATATAGTCTTTCTAATCTAAATCTATTTATTTAAATTAATATTTTTCTTCTAAATTAATTATAAAATAATTAAGTACATTAAAACTTTTATTCCCTTACAATTATTCATACAAATTTTTATTCTCTTACAATTATTCATATGTAAAACATATACATTCCCTTACAATTATTCACATAAAGCATTTTTATTCCTTATAATTTATTCCCAAACATTTTCACTCCCCTACAATTATTTATATATTATTCATATAAAGCATATGCATTCCCTTACAATTATTCACATAAAGCATTTTTATTCCTTATAATTATTCATAAAGCATTTTCATTCCCAAACATTTTCATTCATGTAAAGCATTCTTATTCCTTACAATTATTCACATAAAGCAATTTTATTTCCTTTCCCATATAAACTTTCTCTGCACATAGGAAAGAGCGCTCCCTTGTCAATAAGAAACATTAAATACGGTCAACTATGCGTTAAGAGTGCTGGCCGTGCTGGCCTTGCGGGCCCCATTCCTTTAAACAAACACGCTCCAATGCACTTTAAACAATCTCTATACAATATTTTAAATATGAAAACCATTTATTTAAAAAAGAAAAAACCAGAATCCAAAATGTTTGGTGGAAATCTCAAAGCAAAATGGCAGCTACCAACTAAATTTCCACACCAACCAAAGCAAGAAACATAGTTAGTTATACTAGTAAATTCTAACCCTGGACCACAAGGAAGTCGAATGGCTCTGTAGATCTCTCGACTTCCCATTACCCCAAATCACACTCTTTTTCTTCTTCTTTTTCTTTAGTCCGCTGCCATGGCAGGGCTAAAAGTTGGAGCTTAAGCATATGCCGCTGTAATACTAAATTTGGCATTCTGCGGAACGAATCAGAATAGACAGGAAAATCAGAATGACTCTTGTATAATTATTCAAGTATGCATTAGTATTAGTTTTAGAAGTAGTTATTTTCATAGTGTGTTATAAGAAAGGACATAATATTTCATAGTCTTTGATCTCTTGTGTAATATGAGATATTTTATATAATTTCAATCTCGTTGTAAAATATGAGATACATTCTCAAGCTTTTAGTCCTTTTGATTTTAATATTCTTTCATGCTCAAGTTTTTACTTCTTTTGATATTAATATTGTTTGGTTAGAATGATGTATCAATAAATTGTATTTAGATTTTCATAATATATTATTTATATAAAATTATATGTCAAAAAATATTATGCAATCTTTTTTACTTTTGTCAAAAGATTTTTGTATTTTTGTCTTTAACATACTTATTATCACAAAAAGGCATTTTCCTTTGGAGTTTCAAATTTGTCTATATATTAACTTTGTATCAACCTTTCTTTTAAGTTTATGGTGTATCAAGTTTCTAATAAATTTTTGGTAGAAACAAATGAAGCTTGAGTTAAGTGACAAGTTTCTTTAAATTGTTTGTACCTTATTTAATGTCATGTATCTTAAACAATTAGAAGCATGCAAGCATTTAATGTCATCTTGAATTCATTTTCTTCATGGATATGAGTCCTTTGACTTCTTGTCTAGAACTAAATATAAAAAATTCTATTCACTTAATACATTGGTTAAACAATTAGTTTGTTGAAGAGAAACTGAGCCAAAATTCCTTTTAACATTTTGTCAGTAGCTTAATATATCTCTTCAAACATCGAATAATCTACTTTGTATACCCAATACTAGTTTTTGATTTATTTTTCTACAAATTAAAGTTTCAATTTCAAAAAACTAAATTTGAGATATAGAATCTTGTTTCATCAAAGTCACAAATTACATTGATAAATGTAAAGTTTTTTGATATTTTTATTTTCATGTATTTAAAATTGAAATCTTTCTTTTAACACAAATGAAAATAAAATCTCTAAGATTATTATATGTTTTAGGTTATTTCTTTTGTGTACAATTATTGAAACTCTCTTACTTTATCACGTTTTGAAATTCTTGAAAATAGGTAACATCACCTAAATTCATGTATATATGTATGTATGCAAATCATTTGATAGTACTTTTAGGTGATGTTATACACACACACACAAATGTAGTATATAACATGTATGTAAGGTGGTAAAGTGATGGTGAAGATTTAAAACTCAAATCATTTTGTAATTCTAATATTACTCCATATACTTTATGATTGTGATAATTTAAACTATTTTTCAAGAGTTACATGACACATATTTCACATAATCCTTCAAAAATCATTAAAATTATCACAAACATAAAGTATACAAAGCATTATTAGAATTACAAAATGATTGGAACTTACATCTTCAACATCATTTTACCACCTTCAACATCCAATTAAATATCACATTTAAATTTATTTAATATTTTGATTTAATTCATCAAATATTATTTCCATTCCAAATCCATTTTATTTAAATCAATTAATTATTTAATTTACTTAAATAATTTTTATCGTAGAAACAATATTTTCTAAATACATTTATTTTATGCAATGTGAGAGATTTATTCCCTGACAATTATTCATATAAAGCATTTTAATTCTTTTATCTATAGGGGAGAGGATCCACTAGTTGAAAATGCTCCACTAGTTGTGATATCATTTGTTAATTTAATGCCCAATACTTTTATGAAGTATAATAATAGTAGTTGTGACTTTTAAGATGTTAGTGTTGATCATGAGTAATAATTGAATGAAATTTATTTCTACAATCTAAAAAGCAACAAATGATGTGATGTCATGTTAATACACTAGAAAAACATGAAAGTAGTGGACACCAAAAAATCAGAATTTTTTTTTCCTACTATCAATCTACTTTCTTTTTAGGGCTTTTTTTGGAAAACCTCAACAAAAAACATGTTGATGTGGTATTTGATGATGTGGACTTGAAATCTTAGTTATAAGCATGGGCGTTACCAAGTATACCAGTGTAAAAAATGAGAGTGATTTGAAATTGCCAGATAAGATTTGAGAGGTGGAAAATTAGGGTGCTCAATCATTAGATCCTTTATCTCATATACTATTTTTCTCTACACATAGAAAAAACCCTCCCTCTAATTACATTTTTAAAAAAATTATAGAAATAACATAATTTTAAATTTCAATTAATTAACAAATACGGTCAAACTGTACATCCAGCTCGATAGACGGGACCATCGCAGGGCCCATTCTCAAAAAAATAAATAGCACGCTCGGATTTACTTTAAACCCTGTCTCTAGAAATGCTCTAAACCATTTAAAAATACGTGAGACAAAAGCGGTAATTAGAAGTTGAGAACGTTGCCATTAAATATGAGAACAATTTATCTGAATTTCTTATTAAAAATGAAAAAATCAGAATCGAAAAATGTTCGGTGGTGGATAGTGCGCTTGAAATCTCAAGCAATATGGCAGCTACCAACCAAATTCCGACACCAACCAAAGAAAGCAATATAGTTAAAATGAATAAATTCTAACCCTAGACCAGACAGAACAACGAGGAGCAAGGGAAGGAAGTCGAATGGCTCTGTCTCTGTCGACTTCCCATTATCTCAAGACTGGGTCTTCCAAATCACATTCTTCCTATTCCACTTCTTTATTCCGCTTCAATGGCAGGGCTAAAAGCTCGAGCTTGAGCATATGCCGCAGTAATAGTAAGTTTGGTATTCTGCGGAACGAATCAGAATGGACAAGGAAAAGAAGACTTACATTAAGAGCAGCGTCTACAGGCGGAGACGGCGGCGCGGGGATTGGAAATAATAGTGGCGGTGGCGGTGGAGGCGGAGGCGACGGAGAGGGCGATGAGAATGAGAAGAACAGGGCGGAGGCAATGATGGCGCTGGCGGCGCTGGGAAAGTCGCTGGAGAGCATTCCCCCAGATTTGGCGACGGCGGTGAAGGCAGGGAGGGTTCCTGCCGCTATCATCAATCGCTACGCTGAGTTGGAGAAGTCATCGTTCTTTCGCTGGCTTCTGCAGTTCGGCGGATTCAAGGAGAGATTGCTGGCCGATGATCTCTTTCTTGCAAAGGTTGCCATGGAATGCGGTGTTGGCATCTTTACCAAGGTAACTTTTAGACTTATTCTTATTATATATCATGAAGTGTAATATAAAAGGTTGATATTAAAAATTGTCACAGTTTGAAAAAAAAAAATTACACTGAAGTAGAGTGTCAATTCAATTTTTTTGTTTATTTTTATAGAAACAATTGAATTACATAGATATTGCCTTTCTCTGCTGAATTACAATATTATAAAAGAACATACATTTAACTCATTTTATTTGAATTTTATGACCCATTTGCATTGAGATTTGACCCACTTTAAATAACAGACTTTTAAATGGCAGGCTTATATAGAAATCATTACCTTGACATAGATTGCCTATTCCATGGGGACATAAAAATTCCATCTTTTGGGATCAGATTGAGCAATTGTTGATTAATTCAAACGAAGAAGAAACAACCCGCGTAAAGAAGCATTAATCTACTCTTCAATTTCAAGCCCTTTGAGGGGTGGGGTCTGAGACAGCTATAACACTTGTGGTTTTATTTACGGTCAGGTCTTTTAGACATAATATTTTATTAGTTTATGTCATTTCAATTTTATGATCCATTAGTTTTGAAACCTGA
>VDFB02065819.1:0-10507 GCA_007258455.2 Sequoia sempervirens
GCTGAGGCTTTACCTTTCTTTATGTGAAACACAATAGTCTCCAATTTCTATAAAAGGATAGGCTATAAAAGAGTCTCATTCATCTCATGAGAGACCTAAGAAGGAATACAAGCAAGAATAAAATTTTCCTCAAAACTCGTATGGGGAGAGTCCTCAATAAAAAGAGTTGAAAAAATTTGGAAGCCTTCTGGGAAAAATATGCTAGAGAAGAGAGGCAGCTTCCTCAGAATAAACTAGAGAGTTGATAAGATTACTATTTCTTCTTGCAACCATAGATTTATGGAAGAGGATTGTATTTCTATCTCCCTCCTAAAGCCAATCAATTTCACACCTTTTCTTCCAAAAGATTTCCTCCCTCAGCTCACATTCCTCAAGAGCCTTAGAAGCCATAGCCTCTTCCCTAATCAACTCAATCATGAGACCAAGGTCACAAATCTAGTGAATGATAGAATCTAAATGAGCCCGAGATATCAACTTATTATGAGGACGATTCCAAAAACATTGAATATTCCACTTCTTAAGTGTATATTTCATAAACTATAATCTATTGATGAAGGTATACATAGTTGTACCATAGGAAGATTTCCTCTTATGCCACCAGTCAACCATCAGTTCATGGAGAGAAGGATCCCATAACCACATGAATTGGATTTTGAAAGAAGGATTCTTATGGACTCTAAAAGGAATAATTGAAATTTTAGTCGACCAATGATTTGAACCTCTCCAATCCAGGATCTCAAAGCTAGTAGTCCACCTATCCCCAACCCAAAAATAGGAGACAAGAAACCTATCAAGCCTCTCAGAGATAGCAACATCACCACACCTTTCAATTTTTCCAGGTGAAAATTCCATTATTAGGTTTCACATCAAGAAGATTCAAACTAGCCATGTTGTTAATAAGAAGTAGAGCAACACAGTCAAGCTTAGCAATACCCCCTTTATTCTCTTATTTTTAATTGTTATAATAAATTTAAGTTTTTTTTTTTTTAGTATATAGATTTTAAAAGAACTCGTTGTGATCATTGTTTTATAATTTTACTTTTACTTTTTCATTGATACATTTGATTAATCTTCTAAATTTACAGTTAGAGAACTCAAAAATATGTTACTACACAAAGACCAAGAAATTTATTTTTCCACTATAGTTTGTAAGTAATATTTTACTTTTCACATTACTAGATTATGTTCTTAATTTTTTTTGAGTTCAGAATAATACTATTTAAAAAATCAAAACTTCCACTATCATGTTTAAGTGTAAATAAATTATTTATATTTTAGTTTATGCTTCTTAAAGCAGTTGAAAAAGTATGATTTCAAAAAAAATATGATAATTGTTCGTATTATTGAAATATGAGATAGCCAATAGAAGAATTATATCCCAAACATAAAGATATATCCCTTAAAAAAAATTGGGAGAAAATTTTCAATTTTATGCTAATTACAATTGGTAACCACTTACATATCAAAGAGTGTTTAAAGTTTAGAATCAAAATATTATCGACTCATTGTCATGATTTTTATTCCTTACCTTTTATTTTATAGTAGGAGCCTTGATATTTTTCTTCTACATGGTTTAACTCCTATTTATTCTCTATATTTATGCGATCTTGTGTAGAAATAAACCTTCATGACTTCAATTGCTCTCTTCTATGAACGAGCATTGACAGTTGAGGTTGATGATAGATTTAAAAAGTATATAGGTTGTGCCCATGTTTGTCTATTTACATCACATGTAATTAAACCAAGAGGAATAGACTATTGAACATGTTGGTCAATATTTTAATATGGGGAGAATATTAGGCTTCTATCCAATTCCAAGCATTATTTTTATAAATATTATATTTATATGTAGCTTCATTTCCATTGTAATTTCCCTCTTTGTAGAACCAAGGTAAAGGCAAGAATATAAAATGAAAAGCTAGAAGAAGATGTTGATATATATCAAATGGTCAAAGAATGCTCTTATTAACATTAATATTGCTTTCAAATAGTTTTCGTATAAAATTATTTATAGAAAACTATTCATAAATTGAATATATTTTTGACAATCTATATATTTCCGTTCTCAAAATAGGATAAATATATTAACTAAAGAAATTTTAGAAAGTTACACAAAGAATTCCAACTAGCTATAGTTTTCACTAAATTCCAAAGTGTAAATATCCAAGGAGGTTTACCATGTAAACCCTCCACCTCTTTGAATGAAAAACAAAAATCAAATAAAACTAAACTAGTTTGAAGGAGCTAGAAAACTATGAATATTGACCATAAGAAAGTATTGCCTAATTTGTGACCTTCAAGGCATGATTAATATTAGAGAACTGTTTACCAAAACTATTAAAAAGGATATAACTTAAAATTGTATGAAAGGAAAATAATCTGATCAACATGAGAAGCCAACATTCAAGAAGGTTTTTGAAATCTATAATTATTTATGTTAGTGTGTTAATTTTTTACTTAGGCATTTAATCATTCTAGTGGTTTTTTCCTATGTTGGGTAGTTTTACACCTGTCACCTATTTTCTTACCTTTAAAAGGTTGTACGATATGTAATTTAATAATCTCATATTTTTCCCTCTTTCTGGTGAAATAGCTTGTGTGCTTCTCTTTTTTTTCTTTGAAGGTTTATCCTACAAATGGTTATATTGGGCTCCACATACATGGTATCAGAGCAAACCTTTTTGCAACCCTTCCCGTGAGAGTTTTCATGAGAGGTTGTTTGAGATTTTTTTTTTTGGCATTTGAAATTCGAAATTTCAAAGTTGCATCTTTTTCGATTTCTTGTTGTTTGAAGATCGATTTGCAAAATTAGAGGCCACAAATCCTTTTCCAAGTGATTTTCTCTTTGTGAAAGCCCAATTTCTTTGTTTGGAGGGGATGATTGATGTGAAGGGGCAACATTTTTTCCTTGGAGGCTATGTGTTTGCTTGAAGCTAGGTATCCAATGTATGAGGCATGATTTTATTCTGTCTGGGAGCCGATGGTTTGGGAGGAGCCATTTTGCAATAGCCATCAAAGTGTTAATTCCTTCCCACAATTTCGAAATGTGTTTTGACCTTTCCCATCTGTGACTTGCATTAGAGGAGCAACATTCTCGCAGGCTACAAACCAGTTGTGTATTGAGGGTTGAGTTTTTGTTCACCATCAATGTTCTCTTGCTTAGGCAATTTCCTACTGGAAGGAGAGATTTGGTCTATGTGAGAGCAACATTTGGTTACGTATTGAAGGAATGATTTATGTTTTGGTAGTGATTTGCGGTGTAATATTTAAAGGCTTGATTCATTGTTGGTTACATTTCTTTGAGGAACAATTTGATTGGCCATCATTCTACTTCAAACTTTATATTTTATAAAGTTTGTAAAAAAATATTTAGGGTTTCACTTTGCACAAAGAAGTGGTGTGTGCCCTATTTTTTGTGAAGTTATTTTTGTGAAAATTATCCCACATTGGAAAAGTGAGATATTTTGGCTATTCATATAGCATTATAGTGTGCATGGTTGGTATGAGAAAGTCTCACAAGTTGTGAAGAGGCTCGTGATTTTGTGATTTGTGTGGAGGCTTTCTAGTTGATTTGGTGCAAGAGTCTACAAACAAGGTACATTAAATTTTGCTCAATTTTTCTTTAATTCAGAAAATCATTTTTTTTGCTTGAAGTATTTTTGGAAAGTGGTGAAATTTAATTTCCAGAGGCTAATTTATTGGAAGTTTTTTATAGTTTTGTGTAATTTTTCCCTTTTGATGTAACTTTTGTAATGGCTACTCCTGAATCTATTGCATTTTTAACTCCCCATAATTACCATTTGTGGAAGATGAAAATGTGTATGTTGCTTTAGTCTCAAGGTCTGTGGTCCACACTAAGTACTATCCAACCTACTCTTACCAAGGAACTTGAAATGTTTGCATCCAGAAATAAGTGTGACCAAGCTATGGGTTTGATGAAATTGAATGTTTCTAATAGTCTCGTCTTTCATACTAATGAGATGGATACACCCAAGGAGATATGGGATAAGTTACATAACATGTTTGGTCAAGTCAATGAGTTATGTGTCTTGCAACTACAAGATGAATTAACCACTCTTACACCTAAATCATTTCCTTCTAGTGATGACTTTCTAGTGAAATTCAAATCTTTAAGGTCACAATTAGCAGGATGTGGCAAGAGAAAAACTTATAAGGAGTCCATATTTTTGATACTGTCTAAGCTTAGAGGCCCATTTGTTGTGTTTTCTTCTACCTTCTACTCTATAATGGATGCTTTGGGTGGTGCATTCCAAATTCCTTCTTTTGAGACTTTATGTGATTGGTTGACAAAGGATCAATCCAAACATGTCTCACAATTAAGAAGTGCAGTGTGAGGAGCACCTGACAAAGGACTATTTTGTTTTGAGTTCTTAAATTTTGTGGTGCTATCATAAGGTCATGTTGACCATTATTTTAGGTGCTTAGGGTGTTTTTGAACTTTTGGAAAGAAGGTGACAAGTATTAAATAATTTTACATCATATTGCTAGGTTGGCAAAAATTGTTAAATGTCTGAAAACACAGCAGGTTTTACAAAAGTTGTTTTTAGGTCATTTTGAAGCCCGACCCAAGCATATAAATTGCTTTGGAAGCCTATTTAAGGCATGCCTCGACTTTGGAAAGAGGTTAGACGTTTTATGTTGAGTGACATCTTTTGAAAATTGAAAAAAAAACGTACAAAGACAGTTTTTCTGCATTTTTGTGTTAAAAACTGAACTTTAATGGCGTAGCTCTGCTATCTTCTTGTTTGTAGTATGTAGTATTTACATTGTATAAGCTTGAAGTGCCATCTTTCTGTCTTTGTATACCTTTTTTTCCTTCTTTTATCTGTAAATACTTTGTTTTCTGTCATTTTCAGTCTTGTAGCAAGCTGTTTTTAATAATGGAGTCCTAGGGTGCCTTCCCATTGTACAAATTGTACGGCCTTTTGGGAAATGTGCCTAGGCTCTGTGCTTGTAAATATGGTAGTTGTACATATGGTAGGTGTTAGGTTTTCTTTGGTTGTAGAAGCTGGAAGAAACGCCTTGCCCTAGGTGAGCCAATGAAGAGCCCTGCTAGGAAAGGTTGCAGAACAGCGTTAATAACTTGCAGGGGAGAAAAAGTTTTCGAAAAATTATTTTTGGAGAATTTAGGGGAAGGTATTGGCCACGTATGGTGATAAGGAAGAGAGCCCAACAATCTGTTTAGGAGGAGAACTTTTCACCAGTCCTAAAACTGTTTCTGAGTAGTTTAGAACCCTAGCTGCTTGACCAATTTGGTGTTTGGACAGCACACGGCCTGAGCAAGACTAAAACCCTTGAAATCTTGAAGGTGTAGATAGGGGAAACACATTACCTAAGTCAAGAACCTAAGTCCTTTGGTGGGTTTAAGAGGGAAAAGCAATTTACTTTTGTTCAGAGGCTCAATGGCTACTAGCCATTCAAACCCTAGGAAAGCATCTTGTGAAAGCGATGGAAAGATAGAAACTTGTGGTTGTTTAAGAACCCTAGACAAGTCATTTTTGAAGTCTTTGTGACCTTTTCTAACCCCTGCAAGAACCTAGAAAAAGGTTGAGTTTATTTGGTCTTTAGGGCAGATTAAGGGCCAAAGGAGAATGAAGCGTTGAACCAAGGAATGGTTGGGTTATTCAAAATTTGTCAAGATAGTGAGGTTGGCAGGAGAACCAGGGGAACTTAGACAAGGTAAAGTTCCTATAGGTTAAGGTGGAACAACAATTTCACCAAGGAGGTCTATGACAAGGCCTAGCACAGGAATCTGTGGTTGCTTCCTGCAACTTCTAAAATAGTGTGTTTGAGTTCCTACAGCCTCCCTATCAGATTGGTATCAGAGCAAGCTAAAGATTTGGGAAAGAGGAATATATGTCAGAGGTTGAGTCAAGTGAAACTCCCGTCATGGTGAAAAATGCACAATTAGCCAAGAGGGTTGAAGAACAAGAAGAGGACAACAAGTCTTTAAAAGAAAGAATAGAGCAACTTGAGAAAGCATTGAACAATGCAAGGTTGGAAGGAACGGGACCAAAGGAAGAAGAGGTTCCAGAGGAAGACAAGGTCCCTGAACCTGACCTATTTTGGAGGAGGAGCCTTTCTTGAAGGCATTGAAAGCCTTGAGTGGAAAAGGACTTGAGGGAGTACCATTATTTAGTGGGAAAATGGAACCTGATTTGGTCATGGATTGGATAGAAGGCATGGAGAATCATTTTGAGTGTGATGGAGTTACTGAAGCTTAGAAGGTGAAGGTTGCTAAGTCAAGATTGAGAGGATCAGCCTTGACATGGTGGAAGTTTATTCAGACTAAAAGGGAGAAAGAAGGCAAACAACCCATATCAACTTGGAAAGGAATGGTTGCTAAGGTAAAGGAAGCCTACATGCCAGATGACTATGAGATTCAGTTGCACAAGAAGAGGCAAAGTCTAAGGCAGAAAGACCAAGATGTAAACACTTATACTGAAGAGTTCCAAAATCTTTGCTTGAGATCTAATGTAACAGAGGATGAGAGCCTAAAAGTGGCTATGTATCTTAATGGCTTAAAATGGAACATCCAAGAAGAGATGGCTCTTTTGAGTCCTAAAACAGTACACCAATGCTATTAGTTGGCTATCAAGATTGAAGAAAGGAACAAGAGGAAGCATGATCAGTCTTCTAAGGGCAGAGGCAAAGGCAGAGATCAAAGAGGACAGCGTGGTGGCTACCAAGGAAGAGGTAGTGACCAAAGAAACCAAGGAGAATCAAAACTCACCGAGCATGGAGGTGAAGCATCCTCAAGAGGAGGATTTAACAAAGGAAGAGGACCTTAAGGAGGTTCAAACAGAGGAAGAGGAGTAGGTAGGAGCAACTCTTATTTTGCAAACATGAAGTGTTATCATTGTAACCAACTAGGTCACCCTGCTTATAGATGTCCGGAGAAAGCATCATCTTCTAGCAATGAAAAGAGAGTGGCCTATGCACAAGAGGACACTATGAGTCCTAAGGCATTTGAAATCAGTCACATAGAATCTGAGGTAGGAGAAAATATGATGTTTAACAGAGTTCTGATCAGGTAGCCAGTCAAAGAGGAACCTAAGCAAAGAAGAGCTCTTTTTAGAGTAAGGTGCAAGATACTTGGGAAAGTATGCAAAGTCATTGTGGATTCAGGTTCAATAGATAATATAATCTCAGAGGAGGTAGTAACTAAGCTAAAGTTGGAGAAGCTACCTCATACTAACCCCTATAAGGTCACATGGCTGAACAAAGGGCAGAGTGTTTTGGTTAATGAGCAAGTAACAATAGAATTTTCAATTGGAGGATATAAAGACAAGTTGGTTTGTGATGTATTACCCATGGATGCATGTCATCTACTACTGGGAAGACCATGGCAATATAGCCAGTGCCATTTATGATGGGAAAAGAGAACACCATCTCATTCAAGAAGGGATGGAAGAACCTTCAAACTCTGAGTCATTGTGAGAGATGAGAAAAGGGACAATCAAGGTTCCCCTAACATCATGTTGAAGCGGTGGTAAGGAGAGTTCCATAAGGACTAAACCAAAGGAAATGAAAAGGATATATGATCATGATGCAGCCCAAAGAGGAGGAAAAGGATAAAAGGATAGTCTTACCAGAAGCAGTCCAAAAATTGCTTGATAAGTACAAGAGCATAGTTAGTGATGGTACACCTACAACTTTACCTCCAATGAGAGCTATAAGTCATCAAATTGATTTCATACCTAGAGATTCATTGCCTAACAAAGAAGCATACAAGCTTACACCAGAGCAGAACCTAGAGGTGGCTAGGTAAGTGCAAGAGTTATTGGATCAAGGTTTGATTCAAAAGAGCATCAACCCTTGTGCAATACCAGTGGTATTAGCAACAAAGAAAGGAGGTAAGTGGAGACTTTGTACTGATTCTAGAGCAATAAATAGAATCACAATTAGGTATAGGTTCCCTATTCCTAGAATAGAAGATTTAATGGATTGCCTTGGAGGAGCACAGTATTTCACCAAGTTGGACCTCAAGAGTGGTTACCATCAAATCAGGATTAAGGATGGAGATGAGTGGAAGATAGCTTTTAAGACAAATGATGG
Source organism: Sequoia sempervirens (assembly GCA_007258455.2). Classification (NCBI taxonomy): domain Eukaryota; kingdom Viridiplantae; phylum Streptophyta; class Pinopsida; order Cupressales; family Cupressaceae; genus Sequoia; species Sequoia sempervirens. The sequence goes on from VDFB02065819.1 coordinate 8,080, forward strand.
CTTATATGAGTGGAAAGTGATGCCATTTGGCCTCTCAAATGCCCCTAGCACGTTCATGAGACTAATGAATGAAGTGCTTAAGGATTTCACAGGGATTTTTGTGGTAGTATACCTAGATGACATACTGATTTTCAGTAAGACAGCAGAAGAACATCTGAAACATGTGGAGATGGTTCTTAAAAGGTTGCAAGAAGAGAAGTTGGCAAACAATCTAGAGAAGTGTGAGTTCTTCACGTAGGAACTTGTGTACTTGGGTTTTGTAGTATCCCAAGGAACGTTAAAGATGGATCCAAGCAAGGTGGAAGCCATCCTAAACTAGCCTACACCAACCACAGCAACAGAGGTAAGGAGTTTCCATGGATTAGCCCAATTTTATAGAAAATTCATAAGGAATTTCAGTGGTATATGTGCACCAATCCTAGATACTATTAAAGGTGGTCTAAAAACAAAGTTTAAATGGACTCAAGAGGCTGATAAAGGGTTTGAAAAACTGAAACAAGTATGCTCAACCAATTACATTGTACTAGTTTTGACAAGTTGTTCCGCGGTTAGGTGTGATACAAGTGGTGGTGTAGGAGGAGTACTTAGTCAGAAAGGTAGGCCTGTAGCACCTTCTTTAGTTAAAAGCTCAATGAAGCCAAGAAAAATTACTCTACTTATGATCTTGAGTTATATGCTTTAGTGCAGTCCCTAAGGAAGTGGAGGCATTATTTGTTACCCAAAGAGTTTGTGGTTTTTACTGATAACCAGGCTCTTAGTTACATCAACACCCAAGAAAAACTAAGTAATAGACATTTGAAATGGATGGAATACATCCAAGCATTCACATTTACTATCAAGCACAAGAAAGGGAAAATGAACAAGGTTGCAGATGCATTAAGCAGAAGAATGTTGACAGTGTAAGAAATACAGCTAAAGAGCATTGGATTAGAGAGTTTCAAAGATCTCTATGGTGAAGATGAAGACTTCTCAGAAGCTTATAAGGTATGCTCTGATTTTGAAAATCATTTTCATAGCCAATATGCTGAGTATACACTGCAAAATGGACTGTTATGTAAGGGTAATCAATTATGTGTTCCAAGAGGGTCAATGAGAGAAAATCTGATTCAAGAAAAGCATAATGGTAGTCTTAGTGGGCATTTTGGTATTAATAAAACTTTAGAGCTAGTTCAAAGGTTCTATTACTGGCCTAAGTTAGCAAGAGATGTTAGAAAATATGTGGAACAATGTGTTATATGCATGAAAGCTAAGGGAGGAGCTAGCAATACTGGTTTATATCAACCCTTTCCCATTCCTAACAGACCATGGGAGTGTGTGAGCATGGATTTTTTGGTAGGTCTTCCTAAGACCAAGACTAGTTTTGATAGTATTTATGTTGTGGTAGACAGATTTAGTAAGATGAGTCACTTCATACCTTGCAAAACTACTCATGATGCTAGCTACATAGCTCATCTTTTCTTCAAGGAAGTTGTTAGGATCCATGGACTACCTCTAAGCATTGTTTCTGACAGAGATGTGAAGTTCATGAGTCACTTTTGGAAGACTCTATGGAGCATATTGGGAACAAATATGTCTTTTGGATCAGCTTACCATCCTCAGACCGATGGTCAAACAGAGGTGGTTAACAGAGTGTTGGGTAATCTTTTAAGGTGCTTAACTAAAGAATATGGACAAACCTGGGATATGGTAATTTCTCAAGTTGAATATGCTTATAATGACAGTGTAAATAGAACTACAGGAAAAAGTCTTTTTGAGGTTGTGTATGGAATCGCACCAAGGAGGTATTTGTGAGCTTAGAGACGGATCCTATGGAGCATAGGATTGGACATGTTGAAGACTTCACTTAGACCATGAAAGAGATTCATGAAGCGAGGTTAAAATTTCGATCCTAACAACAGCAAAGTTGAAGAGAATATTGATATGTCAAGGAAGGATGTACAATTTGTAGTTGGGGACTATGTGATGGTCCACCTCAACAAATCCAGAATGTAGAAGGGAATGGAAACCAAGTTACAGATGAAAAGAGTGGGTCCATGCAAGGTATTGGCCAAATATGGCAAGAATGCATATAAGGTGGAGTAACCATCAGATTTGGGCATCTCTCCAGTGTTCAATGTGGCTGATCTGATCAAGTATAAAGGGACAGTCAAGGATCTAGATTAGGAAAGTTAGGAGGTCTTCAAGGACATCAGCAACATGTCCATACCAACTCCAGACAAGCTACAAGTAGAGAAGATCTTGGAGTCAAGAGTGAAGAAGACTACAAGGCACAAGGTGTACATGGAGCATCTTGTAAAATGGAAGGATAAACATGAATCTGAAGCTACCTAGGTAGAAGAAGTAGACTTTAAGAAACAAGGCATTGATATGTCTCTGATCTCTCCCAAATTTCCTTAGTTGTTTGTGCTGAGAGGGGGAGAATGGTGCA